>CAWUFW010008338.1:600000-900860 GCA_963921515.1 Calotriton arnoldi
GCAGAGGGACGAGCAAGATGCACATAAATCACCAACAACTATTTCTGATGTGAGATATATTAGAATATCAAATAATGAGACATCACACATGATGGTACTTCTTGATGCATAACAGAGACACCGCCTTTTATTCAGATAGCAACAACATTGTTACACTCAAGGATAAACTGTATCCTTGTGGATGTAACATTATTAGAAAATTAACAGCAAAGTAACAAATGCCAAACAAAACAAAGGGGACTCATTCCTCTTAGTGTACAGTGCTTCATTTCTTATGGCTTCTGGGGTTGGGTGCTTTTTCAGCAACATTGGGCTGTGGGACTGGTGACATGTCAGTCCCAGAAGTTTGTCTGCACAAACGCCTGGTACTGCATGCCTCCTGAATTTATTTGGCACTGAGGCTAGAGCGCTCTTCCATCTCAGGTGGGGACAGGATGTTGGGGACACAAAGGTTGTGGGTCTGGATGTTCCCTAGGGCTGTGGTCACTTGTATGAGCCTATGTATAACGTCCTGACAGCAGTGCCTCATGTCAGTCTGAATGTTCACAGTCCACCTTGCCTACGCTGCTGTGGCTACTACCAGCCAGTTGTTAGACCAGATGAAGGAATCAAACCTTGTCAGGTACTGCCTATGCATCTGTTTCTGCACACAGTGCTCCCTCTTCATTACTGCTAGCTACCAGTCCTGCCCTTTCTCCAAGTTCTACAGTGACTTAGACATACGATACAACTACCTAATCACAGTCCATATCTGTTTTTCCTACAGGAGCTGAACAGGGATGATGGACCTCTCCAACCCACCAAACACAGGAGCACTATCTGACATATTGTCTTACACTTTCTCAGTATGGACTGCTGATCTTTGCCATCTGCGCTGTCTGTGTGTCCTGGCCTCCGATGTTGTGGGGTCCCTGCTCTGTGATTGACCCTCATCATTGTCCACAAACTCTGGCAGTGGTGAGATGGTTGCTGTCTTGACAGCTGGAGTTTGGGTGATGGGGGGAGGGTTTGGTGGTGTTGTGTCCTTAATGTCCACATCATGTCAGTAGGCCCTTTGGCTGCAATGGTTCCTGGCACGTCCAGGCTGTGATCTTTGTAAATGCATGTAAATAGTTAGTGTAAATAAATGGATAAAGTTTGCCCACAATATTTTTGTAACTCTGTTTCATATGTTTGTGACATTTTAATATTGTAGAGATATGTTTGGTGTAGTCAGCAGCACACATCTCAGCAAATGATATGTACTACAACCCCCATGATGCATTGCCAGGGTGGGGCAAGCATCTCAATTGAGTTATTCATGCTGCAATGCATGATATATGGATTTACTAACATTCTTTTTGTTAGGTAAAAAAGGGAAATTGACTACTTACCCTGGATGGTGCCTGCTGGATTGGAGGTGTCGATGTCAGTTACTCCTACCACACTCTCTGGATTCAGGGTCCCCTTTATGAGTGTCTCCATGGGAGCCAGAGGGGGCTGTTTTGAGGGTCCTCCACTGGCTCCACATCGCTTTGTCATCCTGCTGGCCACCTTCTCCTTCTTACTAGACCTCAGGTCATACTACCTTTTGCAGATCTCAGCAATGGTTCTCTGGGTGACTCCTAGGGAGTTCACTTTCTCCAGGATGGTGGTCCAGAGCTGGGTCTTTTGACTCTCTGGCACAGAGAAGGTGGCTTTTTCAAACAGTTGGTCCACATGGGCCACACATTCCTCTGTCAGGAGTTACAGCAAAGTCTCTGTAAAATTTACTTTCCTCTTTATGGATCCTGAGTCTTTGCTCCCATCTTCTGTGGCTATGGTCTTCTCCTGGGATGGTGTTAATCAGTGGCAGTGGTGATGCAAGAGAACTCCTTATTTTCAGCATAGGCCTCTGGGTTGTGGCCACACACTATATTTATAAACTTCCTGGCCTGACATCATCATTCTGCATCCAGAAAGCTCTGGTTCCTATTTTGGGATTTCCTAATAGGAAATCACAAATTAGCGATTTTCTATTTATCGATGTCCTAATAGTGAATGTGAATCCATAGGAATTGCTATTAGGAAATCTCAAGTTACATACTGTCCGTTTTTCAATTCCCAAATAGTGATTTCTCCGGATTCGCTATTTGGGAATCACAATTTCGGAATTTTGTACATATTGGCCAAAGTGTTGTATTGGGATTTACTTTTTTGCCCTGGAAAGCAGCCCTAGATTAACACAAAGTGGGCTGTACCATGGGTGGTATTTGCAACCAGGATTGTGATGCAAGTATTAAACTATGATTAGAAACGTATTTTGTACTGGAAGGGTACCCTTCTAGTACATAATCAATGTCTAACATCACACAAAATCAATCAGTCATTTGTAAATTGCAGCAACTCACCCATGAGGATCTTAAGGAACCGGAGCTGTATTCACTGCGTGGAGGTTGTTTTTTCAAACAACCAGGTCTTTAGATCTCTTCTGAATTGTTGGATTGATGCTGCGGCTCTGAGGTGCAGGGAGAGGTTTTTCCAAGCCTTGGCTGCCAGGTGCGAGAAGGAGAGTCCTCCGCTGTTGGTTTGTCAGATCTGTGGGGTGTCTGCGATGGAGAGGGAGGCGGAACGGAGGTGCCTGTATGGTTGGTGGCAGGTTAGGCGTCTGTTGATGTATGCCAATCCTTCATTGTTCAGGGCTTTGTAGGCGTGGGTCAGCATCTTGAACTGGCATCTTTTCTGGATCGGGAGCCAGTGTTGATTCCTCAGGTGGGGTGTGATGAGAGTGCTTCTTGGGAGGTCAAGTATGAGTCTTGTCACTGCATTCTTAATTGTTTGGAGTCTCTTCAGGAGGCATGCAGTGATTAGTATGTAGAGCATGTTTCTGTAGTCCAGTTTGCTGGTGATGAGAGCCTGCGTAACAGTTCTTCTGGTGTTTACTGGGAGCCACCTGAAGATATTGCAAAGCATGCAAAGGTTGTTGAAGCAGGCTGGAGACTGCGTTGATTTGTTTTTCCATGGACAGCTTGTTATCCAAGATGATGCCAAGGTTGCGGGAGTGGTCTGTTGGTTCAGGGTGTGTGCCAAGCTCCGTGGATCACCATGAGCCGTCAAACAAAAAGGAGGACTTCTGTTTTCTCCGAGTTGAGTTTAAGACAGTTGTCCTTCATCCAGTCTGCAATATTCATCATGCATATGTGGAAGTTGGCTTTTGTGGTGGACAGGGACAGGGATAGGATGAGCTTTGTGTCGTCTGCGTAGGAGATGATGTTGAGTCCATGAGATCTGACGGTGTTGGCCAAGGGGGTTATATTGGTGCTGAAGAGGAGAGGGCTTAGGGAAGAACCCTGGGTGACCCCACAGATGATCTTCGTTGGCTCTGAGGTGAACAGCGGGAGCCAGATCTGTTCAGTGCTGCCAGAGTGGTACGAGGCGATCCATTTAAGGGTGTTTCCTTGAATCCCGATGTGGTTGAGTATGTTGATCAGGGTGTAGGGAGAGATGGTGTTGAATGCAGCAGAAAGGTCCAGGAGAATGAGGGCTACTGTTTCCTCGTGGTCCAGGAGTGCTCTGATGTCGTTGGTGGCTGTGATCAGGGCTATTTTGGTGCTGTGGTATGCACCTTTGTACTATCTTGCAAGGGTGTGTGTGTTGCGCAAGGCAGTCAAAAGTGGGCAAGCACAGAGGGAGAGCAAATCAACACCATATCTTAGAAAATATGGCACTGTTCTGCTCTCTCCCTTTGAATGCAACTTTGGTTGCTACGCTGCATTACTTGTTTAGAACCATGCCCCTTTATCTTTTACTAGGGGTACAAATCAAAGTAATTAGTCACAGCAAAATTCTTTCACAAGGAAGTTCAAGACAATCCCTAAGTACAGCAAACACCTCATCAGGACTATCCACATCTACACAAGCTACTTCTTGTGCTCCACAAAAAATGTTCTTGTGCAGTTTGATCACTGTGTTCCACTTGCCCATTGACCCCACTTCCTCGCATCAGCATGGATTATTTATTCATCTATGGTCAGGCATCTTTGTTTATTTTCCATGTTTGGGAAGATAATTAAACCTTCTCTGTACTGGTATTGAATTTGCATTTAAATAGTGCTTACTACAGGGACAAGGTGCTGAAGTGTTTTACGGTTAGTAGCACGCTACTTTAGGACCCAAGGTTTTTTGGTTAATACAGTGGTTATTGCTACTTGTTCGGATTAGTCTTGTGCTCACAAGAAAACCGTCCCATGCATTTACTACAGATTCTTTGTTGTAGACTAAATTAATTGTAGGTGTGATCATTAGCGGGGGCTATGTTAGTTCATGCAAATGACTGGTGGAATAAATAGCAAGGATATAAAGTATTGTTAGATTGCAGGGGTAATAAACAACCAATAGTGGGCAAATTAAATACGTGTTATTTTGTATCTCCAAGAACAAAGGGTTATCATACCAATGATGGGGCTGGAAAAATGATGATTGCAATGTATTTAGGTAAACTGCATGAGTAAATTTAGTCAGGCATTAAGAAATACAATTTTTATTAGCTAGAGCTCAATATACTGATAACGATTAATTGCTGGTGTCCTACAATTTAGTTACCTTACAAAGACTCGAGATTTCCAGTGACAAATTCATTTTCGAGTGTTGGTGGTATATGTTATCAGTGTGTTTGAGTCTTGCTAAAACTTTCATTTCCAGCTACTGCTAATCTATATGAAAATTGTTTGACTATCTACAAGTAAGGACAGGGAACTAGATCGTTTTTGGTTGTAAACCTGAGGACAAGTTGTAAACTTGAGTGAAAATTTTTGGACTTGAAATGATTTTGGAATATGTATGACTTATGGTCATAGTCTGCATGCCTCTAACCACTGACAGTTTGATGACCCTTATGAGTTGTGTTGCATTGACTTTTCTTCTTCATGAAGCTGCTACAAGAAGTAAATCAAGGATGACAATTATAATTGACATGCAATCTAGCAGGTTCATGTAGTAAATAATAATAATAATACTTCAGTTTCATGCTCACTGATTTTATATGCCCCTGGAGATTGAATAATTATTAACAGCTTCCAGGGAAGACGTTATATTTTGGAGATCGAAATTAAGAAATAAAGCAAATTCATCCACATATAGGGGCATATTAGCAAGACCCACGTTAAAATTATCGCCGTTTTAGCGGCAGGAAACTGCCGCTAAAACGGCGATAATGGGCTTAATAATATGCGTTATAGAATTCCAATAGAAGCCCAGGTTAGATGTCCTGCACATCTAACCTGGGCTTCTATTGGAATTCTATAGCGCATATTAGCAAGCCCATTATCGGCGCTTTAGCAGCAGTTTCCTGCCGCTAAAACGGCGATAATTTTAACGTGGGTCTTGCTAATATGGCCCTCAGTTTTATGGCAGACATATTGGCTTCTTAAAGTAATGTGATTTCTGAGGTTCAAAGATAGATGGCTCTATAAAAAGAGCAAAAAGATTGGGGAACGTCAGACAACCCAGACTAGTGCCCCTGTATGCCTGTACCTGACCTATGTCTTGGTTGTTAACAAGTGTTATTGCCAATTATGTTACCAATGTCTGGAGCTGGGCAGGGAGACTATAACATTTCAAAAGTAGCATAAAAACCTAAAATCATGAGGTTGAATGTGAAGGGGTCGGGTCCATTAGTTCTAGACCTTTTCTAAAGACACACTCCGATGTTTTGTTTTTCGCAGCATGAAAGTGTAAAGGAAAGAAAAGTCATTAAGCAACAGTCAATTAGTCAACAATTCTCATAGATATATAGTAACACACTGACAACTATGTAAGATTAGTTAGTTTATTACAATGCAAAAAATAACTGGACATAAAGACATCGCAACACATGGGTGTAGAAATACAAAGGAATTAGCATGAAGCCAAATGTACGCATCCAATTTAAATGGTGCCCATGAACAAAACTATGAATTCAAGGAGCAGAATACAGAAAATCAAGAAGCATGAGTACAAGTTTCCCTGCATTGATGGATGGTGAGTAAAAAGCATTAAATCTATCCCTACTGTAGCACTAAGGTGACATCCCTACATAAGCATTTTCAATAGGAAGGAGAAAGGTGTCAGGACACGGAGTCTTCCTAAAAAGCCTCTCCACCATCAATGGGTCAGTAACATAAAGCCACCATTGCAAAGGGAGATCTCGTTCTGGGATGCTCTCTATCTGAAGACAAAAAGAAGTGGGGCCCTTTCCCTTAATTCCAACAAACAGTTATCCACAGGAAAAATTCCTGTAGTGCACTTCGCACATGTCATCCACTCTGGGTACAGTCCTGGGCGTACTTTTCCACGGTGCTGCCTGAGCGTACTTTTCCACGGTGCTGTCCATGTGCAACCTTGGCAACATTTCGTCCTTGGCTCCCAGGCCTTCTCCCATGTGAATCCTAATGTTCTTCCTTTATCGACCCAAGTCACACGATTGTAACTTCTTCTCTCCTTGCCTAGCTGCTAAAACAAAGAAATTATTCTGCCTAAAAAGAACACCTCTTCACCTGCAATACAAAATGTGAGAAAGAACAGTTTCCAGAGCACACATGAAATTCAAACTATTAATTCTAAAGTGAGGGTTGTCAGGGACCTGCATTTCAGGCCTACAATTTAAGCTGACATAAGAACGCATCATGTGAGCTTTACCAATTCCCATAATCATTAATACATTTTCAACTAATGCATTTATCTACTTATGAAATGTCACCACTAATAAACAATTTTAGTACATGAGTATTGTCAATTTTCACAATATGTAAATTCCTAGGACAACTTCAAACATAATAATAGCCAAAACAATTTACGTATCAGGAGAGACAAGTACAAAACTGAATAGAAAAGTACAGAAATATTTATTTATTAATAATGATATATTTCATATTCCGACATTAAAGCCGGAGCAAATCACATACATGCCACATCCATCTCATCATTCGTACTCAAACAATCATAATATATACATATACAGGTGTCATCAGCACTGGAAAACTCATCAATCAAAATATTCTGTACATGTTCTGATATATTTAATCTTTTTAACATAATGATTGTATACACATTTTCCATAGATGAGCCTTGTATGTAGGCTTTTAATACAAAGGTGTGTATCTGTGTCATGAAGCGACTGCAGCTCCCGGGTGGTTTCTACACGCGTTTTGGCATGAGAATGCCTTCTTCAGGAAAAGCCACCTCAGATACAGGTACTGTCTATCGATAAGCAAAAAACCTATCAGGACCGGTTTACAGGAAAGAATGAAACAGGCGTCTTGTGTCCAAAATAGGCGTCACTGTATGTTCATTTAGGTAGATAAAATCCGCTTAGAGGATGATTCCGTGGGGAATTATGTGTTTTTTCTCTTCCTTCGTTCCCCAGGCTCAAAAACCCATCACTTGATAATATCCATGGTATAGCTACGGTGGGGTTCAAACGGGGGTCCAACAAAAGTAGGATGCAAATCGTATTTTACACGTGTTGAAGGATGAAACATGCGCAAAGTAAAAGATCCCGGTAGATCTACCGGGATCTTTTACTTCGCGCGTGTTGCATCTACTGGGATCTTTTACTTCGCGCGTGTTGCATCCTTCAACACGTGTAAAATACGTCTCGCATCATACTTTTGTTGGACCCCCGTTTGAACCCCAACGTAGCTGTACCATGAATATTATCAAGTGATGGGTTTTTGAGCCTGGGGAACGAAGGAAGAGGAAACACACATAATTCCCCACGGAATCATCCTCTAAGCGGATTTTATCTACCTAAATGAACATACAGTGATGCCTCTTTTGGACACAAGACGCCTGTTTCATTCTTTCCTGTAAACCGGTCCGGATAGGTTTTTTGCTTATCGATAGACAGTACCTGTAGCTGAGGTGACTTTTCCTGAAGAAGGCATTCTCATGCCGAAACGCGCGTAGAAACCACCCGGGCGCTGCAGTCGCTTCATGACACAGATACACACCTTTGTATTAAAAGCCTACATACAAGGCTCATCTATGGAAAATGTGTATACAATCATTATGTTAAAAAGATGAAATATATCAGAACATGTACAGAATATTTTTATTGATGAGTTTTCAAGTGCTGATGACACCTGTATATGTATATATTACGATTGTTTGAGTACGAATGATGAGATGGATGTGGCATGCATGTGTTTTGCTCCAGCTTTAATGTCGGAATATGAAATATATGATTATTAATAAATAATTTTTTTTGTACTTTTCTATTCAGTTTTGTCCTTGTCTCTCCTGATACATAAATTGTTTTGGCTATTATTATGTTTGAAGTTGCCCTAGGAATTTACATATTGTATTATTTCCCTGCCTAGAGGAACTTCCAATTAGTAGCAGGGGGCCCTTTATCTTTACATTTATTGTCAGTTTTCACGACATATGTTATTCACATTAACGTTTTCTGCTAGTTACATCCATTTCCTACATTAATGTTCCATGCTATTTGTCAAAAAACTAGAATGCGTCACATATTTATGTTAAACATTTCACAATTCTAACACTTCACGTTTACAAAGTTGCCGCTTCATCAAATGCCTTCTCTATCAGCTAATAATACTACTGCCATGGGTACATTCTGTAAAAGCCACTGTTTCAGAAAAAAGTATGGCTTTTGTTTTTTACATTTTGGCCCGTTTGAATCAAAGAAGGAATTACTGCAATTAAACAATTGGTGAGAATCTTTGCCAAAATGCTGTGGTCATTGTTTAATAATTAATTGAACAGTATGGACCAGGTTCAGATGTGGGTTTGTCTAGGTTCAAAAAACAAACTAAAGCTCCTTTTCCAAATGTAGGCGTCACATTTTCATAAAATAATCTTACAATAGGTAGGTTTGTGAGTGTGAATTGAACTTTTAAAGAACTACTTAAAAACCCTCCTGGCCATTGGCATCCTTCCCAGTGCTTTTCATTTGTAAGTTTCTGTATGGCCTCACTAACCTCTGCTTCTAACATATGTTCTAGTTGTTGACTGAAGGCCGCTTTTAACTATATGGGCAAATGAAGACTATTTAAAAAATGCTTGATTTCCTCCCTAACCATTAGAGGACTAGTTTGATAACCTAGCTAAAATGCTGCAAAAATATCTTGGATAGTCTAGTATTCTCATTAGTGATTTGTTTCAAAAGGGGATCTCTGAACATTACGAATTGTCTTTGCCCTAGCTAACCCTGCCAGAAAGTGCCTTACTCCTCCCACCACCTCCATAATAATAAGCAATAAGTCAGAGAAATATTAACTGTGATGGGTACAATTTGGACAGAAATGAAGAAATACATAAATGATTGATGAAACCACCAATGAATATTGAGTGCCGACTCCTGTGTTGGAGGTAAAGATACTTGGCTGTATCAAGGACCAAAACCTGATGCTAAAACCAAAAAATAACAAAACTTTGTTTACCAACTTTGCCACTATAACTTGATGCAGAAGATTCTTCCCATCCTTTCCCTAGATTTTGCTAGATCTGTTATCCAGTCGACTGTCACTTCTCACCTAGATTACGGCAATTCTCTAGACAATGGCATTCCTAAGTATCTACTCAGAAAACTAGAGATAGCTGAAAACGCTGCTATCAGGCTGGTTCAGGGGCACAACAGACTAAATTTGATATTCAGTTGCTTGTTAAAATTACACTCATTCCCCCCGAATAATGATTGATCTAAGGACCATATATCAAAAAAAGAGTCTTGGCACCTGATTTAGAATTTGTGGATGTGCTATTCCATCACAGGCATGGCAGCTATCCTGTCTGCTTTATTACAAGTGCATTATATTCTATAGAACATTTATTAAGGAGTACAGGATATCCATAATATTGTGTTGGCAACCATCCGAAAAACTATAAATCATGCCCTTTGTTTTTTTTAAAATAGATTTTTATTGATTTTATACAATGAAATTAAAACAAACAAAGAGAGTCATAATTGTCAATCATTATGCAGCAGAGTCATCTACAAATCACGTACAATTTCCAAGATGTACCCCAAAATCAGTCGTTTTCTGCCAATGATTGTGCCATTCCCTGTTGCATCTCCATTTCGACAGTTGGGGAGATACACAGGTCTCCCCGGTATTCATTCCACTTGCCCCATTTCTTGTCCCATTTCTTGGGGCACCCTCTAGACTTAAAAACCTCCTTCTCAGCAATCATACACTTGTCCAATTCCTTTGCCCATACTCTCGGAGACGGCCGATCTGCCACTCCCCATTTCCTGGCAATTTCACGTTTCACCATAGTATATCCCAGTGTGGCCAACTGTTGTTCCACCTCTGTGAGGTCAGTCCCTTCCCAGACATTAAGTAGCCCAAGTTGTGGTTTAAGAGTAAGTGTCTTCCCTAATGCGTCTTGAATATGTCTCGTGGCCGTTTCCCACATAGGTCCTATACACTGACAGGCCCAAATAGTATGGAAAAAGGTTGCTTCTTGACCGCATCCCCGAAGACAGAACGTGTCTAACCTTGCTCCTATCTTCGCCAGCGTATCCCCGTTGAGATATGATCTTTGTAGGATTTTTAGTTGGATCAAGCGGAACCGGAGACAAATGGCCGCCTCCCTTGGGGACATCAGCGCCGCTTGCCAATCCTCATCTTCAAGGGCCCCTAGGTCTATCTGCCATTTTTCGAAAAGTGCATGGAACGGGTCAGGCAGGTTATTACACAATTTCTTATACGTTAGCGATATGGTTTTGGTTAGAAGTGGTTCATCCAGCAGCCTATCTTCCAACGGGGACGACTCTGGTATCTCGCTAATGTCCAGGAGCGCTGTAGTAAGGGCATGTCTGATCTGTAGGTATCTGAAAGTCTCCCCCTGAGCTAGGTCGTATTTCTCCCTCAGTTCCCGGAATGTGAGAATTTTGCCCTTTGTTACCAAGTCCCCTATCTTGGAAATTCCAATGTTGTCCCACTTATCAAACCCATGCTGGTTACATAGCATACCTTATTTTTGGTACACCATAGTGGCGTGGCTTGGGTTAGTACATTCGACCATCCAAGACAAGTAGTCGCCAGATGCCAAATCGCCACCGTATGGGCCGTTGGGCCAATATATCTTCCCTTGCGGACCTTTGTGTACAACGCTCCCAGATAGCCCTCCCTACCCATCTGATACCTGTCTAACATATACGCTGGATTAATCGGGGAACGGTATATCCAGTGGTTAACCACCGCCAGCTGTGAGGCCCAATAGTAGAGTTGCACGTCCGGGAGAGCGATCCCCCCATCGTACCATCCCTTAGTCAGCTTTCGCAACGCAATAAGAGGTGCCCCTCCATCCCACAGCAGCATTCTGACCTCTCTATCTATGTTTAAAAAATATGCATCCGGAACTTTGTTTGGACAATTTTGAAGAACATGCAAAAAGCGCGGGAGGGCTAACATCTTGAACAGGGCCGCTCGGCCCAGTAGCGATAGGGGCAGGGATCTCCAGTGTTTTATACGCACGAAGGATATGGAGTTCCTCTGAGTCCAAGTGAAAGAACAGGGAGATACTAGAGGTGGGGGTGGTGGTGGCCTCACTCTGAGGGTAAAGGGGGAGATCCCCTTTTCTTTTTTTCGGAACTAGGGCTCTCACACACCTAGCAAGCTAGGTGTCATGCTTCATCATATGAGCCTGCCCCTCGTCAGGTCGGCGCTGCAATACCTGACGGGCACCCAGTACGGGGCTCTTTGGCGGGGATCTTTTGTTCCTGCCGTTGGGTGCAGTGGGGGTGAGGGGCCTAGTAGGTGTAGATGTGGGAGGGAAGTGGGTTAAAATAGGTCAGTTAGTCCTAACAGTGATTTATTCAGGAAGGTAAACTGCCTAATTAAAAATATAGAGAGTGGCGGTGAACTAGAGGCAAGGTATCTAGCTGTATGTGCCCTACTCTCGGTCGGTCAACATGTTTCGTGCCCTGTTTGTCAGGGGATCTAGGCACTTCTTCAGGACCAATTGTAAACGCTATCTACACAGTGTGGTAAGTGAAAAACTACATACCACGTTCTCAGGTGAATAACCTACAACCAAAACGAGAAGGAAAAACATGATTTTGATGTGGGATGCAAACACTGTACAAGACACGTATCTCATAGAACTGTTCTTATGGTACCGGAATAGTACATGTGCTAAGTGAATTTGTATAGTCACACACATGCTCAACACCGTGTGAGGGGTGAGAATAAGGTTAAAAAGCAAGGTAAGGTCTCTCATGCACAAGAGGAATCATAATAAAAACAAGGTCTCAAGATGGAAATTCCATCAAGCGCCGTAAGGTAACATAACAGAAAGGACAGGAACCATGCTCACCTATACTGTTGTCTAGTTAGGACTGCAACAGTATCCGGCGGTCATAAAGGACACCAATTTGGGTCCTATGTAAGCAGAAGAAAAAAGGGCTGAATAAAGTAACAGACACCATGCTGCACAAACCAGAAAACCAGAAAAACCCAGGCGTCCGGACCAACAACGAGTAGTAAACAATTGCCAAGAGCACGAGGTCCAGGAGGTAATAGACGCCTCCCCTCAGACCAACCATACTCCCGTGTAAACCAGGTGTACTATGGCGCTACCACTGTGTAGCACACACGGTGGAGAAAGTAATTGTAAAAGGAATATTCATATATAAACACCTGTGAGTGAAAACGACAGCTGAGTGGGCCGGTACACCACGAGAGAAAATCACGGGGGTTGATAGACAAAAAGGGGGGGGTTCCATTAGTAAACCTGGTACCTCAGCTAGACCCGCAATGTAAGCTCACCTCCGATGCAGTCCATAGCATACTGGGTCTCCAAGCCCAGAGCAAGAGTGTGTCTCCAAGCCCAGAGCAAGAGTGTGACTACTCACCAGCGTTCGAGGAGCGCTTCGTATACGACCTACCCTGCCGCCGGAAACCGGGATGGTGAATGGGGCCGTAACTCAGGCACAGATGTACCAACCGGTCGGGGTCAACGTGGGAGGAGCCTCGTGTAGTGGCGTAATCTCGCGAGACTTAGGGTCACGGAGGTTCGATGAGTGGAGTAAGAGGTAGAAGAGGCGGCCATCTTGAGATGATCAAGTGGCCACTTATGTCGATGGTATATGGTGTATAAAATGCCAAATAGGTGGTGGTTGCCCTGGGGCCGAGGAAGAGCAAAGTGCAGCATCGAAGGTACAGCTGCATCAATCACACAGCTAGTATATTCAGTAGGGATCTGTACAACCAAAGTCATAGAGATAGATGTAATCTCGTGAGACTTGGTTAAGCAGTGGGGTTCCAGATCGGATCTGGAAGGGTTGGCGCGGCCATCTTGAGATTGTCAAATACAAACTCTACTCGAAGCACAATTAAGTCTCACGAGATTACGCCACTACACGAGGCTCCTCCCACGTTGACCCCGACCGGTTGGTACATCTGTGCCTGAGTTACGGCACCATTCACCATCCCGGTTTCCGGCGGCAGGGTAGGTCGTATACGAAGCGCTCCTCGAACGCTGGTGAGTAGTCACACTCTTGCTCTGGGCTTGGAGACACACTCTTGCTCTGGGCTTGGAGACCCAGTATGCTATGGACTGCATCGGAGGTGAGCTTACATTGCGGGTCTAGCTGAGGTACCAGGTTTACTAATGGAACCCCCCCCTTTTTGTCTATCAACCCCCGGGTTTTTCTCTCGTGGTGTACCGGCCCACTCAGCTGTCGTTTTCACTCACAGGTGTTTATATATGAATATTCCTTTTACAATTACTTTCTCCACCGTGTGTGCTACACAGTGGTAGCGCCATAGTACACCTGGTTTACACGGGAGTATGGTTGGTCTGAGGGGAGGCGTCTATTACCTCCTGGACCTCGTGCTCTTGGCAATTGTTTACTACTCGTTGTTGGTCCGGACGCCTGGGTTTTTCTGGTTTTCTGGTTTGTGCAGCATGGAGTCTGTTACTTTATTCAGCCCTTTTTTCTTCTGCTTACATAGGACCCAAATTGGTGTCCTTTATGACCGCCGGATACTGTTGCAGTCCTAACTAGACAACAGTATAGGTGAGCATGGTTCCTGTCCTTTCTGTTATGTTACCTTACGGCGCTTGATGGAATTTCCATCTTGAGACCTTGTTTTTATTATGATTCCTCTTGTGCATGAGAGACCTTACCTTGCTTTTTAACCTTATTCTCACCCCTCACACGGTGTTGAGCATGTGTGTGACTATACAAATTCACTTAGCACATGTACTATTCCGGTACCATAAGAACAGTTCTATGAGATACGTGTCTTGTACAGTGTTTGCATCCCACATCAAAATCATGTTTTTCCTTCTCGTTTTGGTTGTAGGTTATTCACCTGAGAACGTGGTATGTAGTTTTCACTTACCACACTGTGTAGATAGCGTTTACAATTGGTCCTGAAGAAGTGCCTAGATCCCCTGACAAACAGGGCACGAAACATGTTGACCGACCGAGAGTAGGGCACATACAGCTAGATACCTTGCCTCTAGTTCACCGCCACTCTCTATATTTTTAATTAGGCAGTTTACCTTCCTGAATAAATCACTGTTAGGACTAACTGACCTATTTTAACCCACTTCCCTCCCACATCTACACCTACTAGGCCCCTCACCCCACTGCACCCAACGGCAGGAACAAAGATCCCCGCCAAAGAGCCCCGTACTGGGTGCCCGTCAGGTATTGCAGCGCCGACCTGACGAGGGGCAGGCTCATATGATGAAGCATGACACCTAGCTTGCTAGGTGTGTGAGAGCCCTAGTTCTGAAAAGGGGATCTCCCCCTTTACCCTCAGAGTGAGGCCACCACCACCCCCACCTCTAGTATCTCCCTGTTCTTTCACTTGGACTCAGAGGAACTCCATATCCTTCGTGCGTATAGTATTGTTGGGGCACGTATGTTGGACCTCTTTAAACCTGCCCCGTTGTCCCCCCTCTTGGATTCATCTCCAGTGTTTGACATCACTGCACAACCTGTCCAAGGGTACCGCCAGGTTCCGATCATAGAAAAGTTGTGGATCCGGGGTTATAAAAATCCCTAGATACCGGAATCCATCATGAGCTATCTCCACTGTGCAACCCCGGGGGAGCCGGGGGATCGGACCTCAAAGGATAAAAAGTACCGACTTACTCCAGTTGTTCGCATATCCAGAGTATTTCCCAAAATTAGTAAAAATGTTTAACACCCTATGCAGGGACGCATATGGGGATGCCAGATACAGCAGGATATCATCGGCATATAGCGATATGCAGTCATCGTGCCCTTCCGCCCATTTCAGCCCTCTCACCAATACATCCCCTCTCACCCAAGATGCCAGTGGTTCCAGCATCAGGGAAAAGATTAGGGTGGACAGAGGGCAGCCCTGCCTGGTGCCTCTCTTAAGGAGGAACACTCTGGACATGTGGTTATTCACACGTACTTGACCCCGCAGATCTGTGTACAGCAGTTTTACCCAGCCCAAAATTTTCGGGCCAAAGCCCAGGCGTTTCAATACTTCAAACATATACGGCCACTCTATAGAGTCGAACGCCATCGACGCATCTAGAGAGAGTACCACAGCGTCTTCCTCAATGTATTGTTGTCGGGGTAGGACATTATGAAGGCGACGAATATTGAGCGCCGTGTTTCATCCGGGCATGAAGCCCGATTGGTCAGGGTGTACCAAAGATGGAATCACTGATACCAAACGCAGGGCCAGCAATTTCGCCAGGATTTTCGCCTCCACATTTATTAAGGAAATTGGCCTGTATGAGCCACAGTCCTCGGCTGGTTTCCCCGGCTTACGGATAACAATTATCGAGGCCAGCCTTTGGTTCTCTGGCAAGACCCCTTTCTCATAGCTTTCATCATACATAGCCCGCAGATGAGGCGCTGCGTGGGAGGCTACCATTTTCAAAAATTTTATGGGCATCCCATTTGGACCCATCGCCTTCCCTGACTGAATAGTGTTGATGGCTTTCCTAATTTCATCATCAGTGAGCTCCTCTTCTAAAGAGTCCCTATCGCCCTCTGAAAGTGTAGGTAACTGCATGTCCACGAGGAATTGTTAGGAATCTTCTGCCGTATAGGTGGTTGAAGGGGTATATATTGTTTCTAAATGGTCAGCAAATGCATTTGCAATATCCTTTGGGTCTGTAATCTGCTGTGCGTCGTGAAGGGTCAGCCTGGGCACCCACCTCTCACCCTGCTCTCTCCTTTCCAGCCAGGCTAGCAGCTTCCCCGCCCTGTCCCCCATTTCATAAAGCTTGTGTTGGGTATGCAGAAGCTTGGCCCTCATATCTTCCTTCGCTAAGGTCCTATATTCTAGCTGTTTAATCGCAAGTCGGTGTACAGAGGCATCTGTGGGAGATCTTATGCCCTCCTCTTCCAGTGTATGGAGTTCACCTTCCAATTGCGAAAGCTGTTGCTGTCGTTTTTTACTATAGCCAACTTTTAATGGCAGAGCTTGCCCCTTCACTACCACTTTAAAGGCCTCCCAAATAGTCTGCGCTGAGTCCACTGATCCGACATTCTCTTTGAAATAGTTAATGGCCTGTGTGAGTAGGCTCGCTCGTATATCCGGGATTTTTAACAGCCACGGGCTGAGAACTATGGTGTCCCGTGGGCGGTGCATGAAGTATGTAAGTTCGACCCACACTGGGGAGTGATCTGAGATACCTCTCGGCAGGGCATGGGGATTGCGGAAGTAACCTATGTCTGCGGCCTGTGTCAAGCAGTAGTCAATGCGGGACATGCTCTTGTGGGCGTTCGAATAATAAGTGTAGTGGGTCTCCCCTGGCTGTAGAGATCGCCATATGTCTGTGAGGCCCATGGCCTTCGTAAACTCGGCCATGTGTGTTTGAGGGCGCGACTGGGTACGTGTTGGGTGCCTATCTCTTTGGTCGTCCATGGTCATGTTGAAGTCTCCCACCAATATCAGGGTACCCAATGGGAGGTCTACCAGTATTTTCCCCAGGTCTACCAATGTTTCTTTACCTAGCGCTGGTGGAAGGTATACTGAGACCACATTAAGCACTTTCCCTTCCCATTGAGCCTCCAGTTCAGCAAATCTACCCCCCGGATCCGCCCAGGTACGTGTCGGAGTAAGAGCTAGACTCTTTTTAATCAGGATACCTGTCCCTCGGGACCCAGAGGAATAGTTCGCATGAATCAGGAGCTTGTATACCCACCTCGTGAGAGCTTTGGACTTGTTACCAACTAAATGTGTCTCCTGCAGTAACACAATATTGGGGGCCTGTCTTTTAAGATAGTGTTGTACACTACCCCTCTTGATTTTGTCCCCCATCCCATTCACATTTCAGGTCAGCACCGTAAATGATGCTCCTTTTTTAGCTTCCATCAGACTGGTCAAGGGTAGGGAAACGGGAGCATCTAGCATATCTCCAGGGCTCATTTCTTGCACTCCGCCATTTCGGCAACCTTTGCATAACTCTCATCAGATGAGCGGGCGCACTAGTATATAGAAAACCAGTGACTCTACGGCCTAAATGGGTAGTGACAATAGCTGTATTTAAGCATGACTTGTTGCTTTTTGTGACTCTCAAACACACATAAACTTTAACTCCCCTTCCCTCCTCCCACATCTCCTGTGCCTCCCCCCTCCCTGCCCCCCTGCCAGTGGATTTAAAACTACCCACACCCAAACCAGGCAGAGTGCCTATCCCCCCTCCCCAAATACTAATAGGTGCTGGCAGTCAGGCCTCCCTCCCTCGCCGTAAGCTAAATTAGCCCTTACCTCATTTCAATTAGAAGTGTGAATCCGATCCCCCCCGCATCAATAGCTGTCCCTTCAGTTCATTGCAGTTCACAAGCGGTCGGTCGGGGCATCAGCTCATTAACCACCACAGTCCCGTGGTGGAGGGAGGAAACACCCCAGTGTCCCCGTCACACAGTCACACTATGGGAATCACTTATCTGTGGGTGGCGCTGCCCCATCTGTATTTGAAGAGTCATCTTTGTAGCTGTGGACGGTCGGTCTCATCTCCTCTCGGGAAGGATCGTCACTTCATTCACCCCCCTGACTGGACCCATTTGGTCGAAGACCGTCATTCCCTCCTCTGCGTGGCTTTTCAATGCGACGCCAGCCCTCCAGCCAGTCCCACGCGTCCTCTGGCGAGGAAAAGAACCACGTCTTGCCATCCGATTCTATGCGGAGCTTCGCTGGAAAAAGCATGGCGTATTTCACCCCCTTGTCATGCAACGCTTTCTTCACTGTGAGGAAGCTGCGACGTTGAGCTTGGACCTTCATGGTGAAGTCAGGGAAGAAGGTGACCACGCTGTTTTCGAACTTGAGCGGAGGATTGGCTTGTGCGGTCTGAAGTACTACGTCCCGATCTCTATAGTTAAAAACTTGCGCAATGATCGGCCGTGGGGGAGCCCCTGGTTTAGGTCGCCCCCGCGGGATGCGATGGGCCCATTCAATAGAGAAGTAGTCCGAGAGTCTCTTGGGCTGCAGATGCTTCAGGATCAGATCTTCCATGAAGAGATCCACCGCCAGTCCCTCTGCCCGTTCCGGGACCCCAAGAATGCGTACATTGTTTCTGCGGGCCCTGCCTTCGTATTCGTCTAGTTGTTTCTCCATAGCAGCCTGCTGGTCTTGCAGCTTACTCACTTGTTGTTGGAGCAGGGAAGTATCCTGTTGAAGTCCTGTGGTTGTATCTTCCAGGTCTTTCACTTTAGCATCCATTTTACGAAGGTCTGCACGGATAATGGACACTTCAATGTTAATCGTATCAATGCGGGCTTCCAGGGATGTGCGCACTCCTGTTATTGCTTCCATTATGTCATGGAGCGTTAGGTCAGGTTGTGGTTGCGAGTGATTCAGCTTATCCGGGGCTTCCTGCTGAGTGCCCTCCTGCCCCTCCACCGCTTTAGTCAAGGCGAATTTGGCTAGCTTATTTTGGGCCGTTGGCTTGGGCCCCTTTCCGCTTGCCATCTCCAGTCTGTAAATTACCACTGTGGTTAAGTCCTTTCAGGCCTGGTCCTGGTACTCTCCGCCGCCTGCCCAGGGGGTTTCCGTCTCCCTGGCGGCCTGTCCGTTTTCCTAGGAACCAGCCCCCAGCTGCAACTCCTGGCACCACGTGTGGTTGTATGGTTCTCAGGGCAGGAGGTTTGTGTCTTGTGGCGCCCTGCCTCACACCAACCGTTCACAGTGCTATTCAAGCATGGATCCAGGCCCAGGACGCCTTTCAGGACGGGGGAGTTGTCACTCTGCACCCCGCTTCTCACTATTTGCCAGGAGGTACCCCGCACGTATGTCCGAGTACGCTTTGGTACACCAGCGCCTTGCTGCAGATAGACTCAGCGAACGCGCCTGCCCATATGTCTCTCTTCAACTTCCTCCGCCACAGTCCGCCGGTCTGAGGATATTTCCACTCCCAATGGGGCTTAAATCATAGGTCGGGCACTGATTGCTGTTGGTAAGTGTTTGGGGCGACCCTGCCCGGGGCTGCAATGCACTAAGACCCACCGGCCTCTAAAGCCGGGGTCTCAAGTTTTCACGCCGCTGCTCACCCCACTGCCATCCACAGCCTCAATTCATCAACTGCAGCGCTTGTAATCCGTTAGGATCGGAATGTCCCTTTTATATTTCCTGCCGCTGGCCGCAGTTATTTCGTCTCCACTAGGAACCCTGCCGGTTGCGCTCCAAGCGCCCCCGATGCACACTGCCTGAGAACGCGCCCAGAGCGCCGGATCCATGGGCCTCTCGTGCCACTGACGCCGGGGCCTCGATTTTGCATGGCGCTGCTCACCTCACTGCCCCCAGCCGCTGCAAGTCCGCTCAGCAGTGCTCGCTGTACCGTTTTCGCCGCGCACCGAGCGCCACAGACAGTCACTACTTTCCGGCTTCCCCAATGTGCGGGAGAGCCAAGGAAGCTTCACAGGGTCCTCCGCAGCTTCTCCTCTCCTTCTATGACGCCGCCATTTTCTTCGCCCCGGCCGCCGGATCTCTGCAATCCAGCCCAAGTCTCGTTTCAGGGACAGCTTTGGGCAGCACCTGTCGCCACCGGAGTCAGGGACCGAGGATCCACCAAATCTTGAAGAAGTGCGGCTTAACTGGCAGGATATCAGCAGGATAGACGGCGAGGGCTCCGGAGCCTCGCTAATGCGCGGCCATTCCTGTCGGCTGCTGGCCACGCCCCCATGCCCTTTGTTTTTAACTGAAAAATACCAACATTCACTGAGTTCAGGACAATCTGCAATATACTGTAAATAATTAAGTACTTTCTGTTTTTAAACTTTCTAAACCTCCTAGTTTTTGTAAGCATAATCTATCTTCGTATTGGCAGGTCCTCACTAAAATGGCATTTATTACTATTTAAGCAGGAATGCTTTTTGTAAAGTTAAGAAAACAGATAAACATTGCTTAACACACATGAAAGTATGGGGCCAATTGCTTCTCATGTCATAGTGTTTTGAAAGATCACATATTTCTAACATTGGTCATTCTGTATCCTTGTACCGTTCTTCCAATGATGATTTCCAAACATACTTCTCAATCTTTCACCCCTCCTTTGTAGCCATGCCATCCAACTAACAAGCACACATGGCCATTACTTATTAAACATAACTCACTAATTCCCCTTTTAAAATCCACTCCTTTCATTCTATCCCTACCCAACACTCTACTAAACATCAATCAAGAGCGCAATCCTAATTCATTGCACAAGGAAAAACAAACATTGTACTAACCTACTAACTATTAATTAATCTTGGGTTCTGGAGTAACATGCTATTCGCTGAAAGATCTGCTTCAATGCCTCATCAGGGGTCGTAAGCATTATATAGATACATTTACAATTACTAGTTCTGTAAAAATTCTCCATGGGGCTCCTTAATAGTAGATTTCATCTCTTCACAACCTATGATAGCTTTAAATTAGGAGTTGCAATAGTGATATGCTCAACAGTGTAGGTGCACAGACTCTGGGCTACCCAGTGGGCATACGGCACCCTACAATTTACCTTCTAATCTCTACCTTTCAACTTCCTAAGGCAATTGTGGTCAAAGGCATATCTCAGTGCTGTTCTTATCAAATCGTGTTCACCACGTGACTTCTGGCGCGGCTATGTTGACTATGCTTGTGTCTATTTACGTTGTAATTAAGCTTGGCAGGCTGCTTGTTCCCTTATTTTTTTTATGCGGGGTGGGCAAAAATAAATACCATTGTGTTGAAGACACTTGTTTTTTCTAAATTTATTTTAAAAGTCAAGTTAGAGATTAATAAATACGATGTGTTTTCTGAAAAATTAGTGAATGTCTGCAGTTAATCCCAGATTCTTTTATGTTACAAAGCAACAACGAAGAGTGTTGTGTTTGAAATTAAATGCAAGCAATTATCTGTATTCGACTTGTGAGAATAGGTTCCTACTGAATCTGCAGTGCCCTTTTTCTTCCAAAGGAAGGCAAAAAATGTCAGCACATTGGCTTCCTCTGTGCCAATAGGGGTAGGACGAGGTTGATTAACGCCCTGGGAAGCAGGTGTTCCATATTACCCCCAGGTCCCTCCTGTCCTCGTCCCATTCCTTTACTAAGGGAGATGACCATCTCCGTGACAGAAAAAAAGAACAGGAGCATGCTGGGATACCCAACCCACTCCCTCCCACTGGGAGTACATAAGCGGTACCAGCTCAGCATGCAGCCTGTTCTTTTTTTCTGTCTTCCGACAGAATGGGACGTGTTTGGACTTACCTGATGGATTCTTCGCTGGACGTCTCGTCGGGGCTGCTGGGCTGTCCTCGCCGTCCTCTTTCCGCATTCTCCAGGCCTGCCGGGCTTGCCAGGAGCCACGTTGATTGCTGACCGGCCCTTTGCGGCTGGGGCGCCGTTCCTCCCGGTCTCTTCCGGGTTGCAGTGCGCGTCTCCCTTTGGCTTGGCCGGTCTGGGGGACGCGCTGCTGTGGCTGTTTGGCGGGTCCTGGGGCTCTGCTAGTCGATGCTCCTGGGCCCCCTGCCTGGCGTTTGATGTCCTGCAGGCCTCCTCTTCTTCCTGGCGCCCCTGATGCTCGGTTGGGTCGATGCAGGGCGGGCCTTGCTGTGGCCTCGGAGGCCGTTTCGGCGGGCTTCTCCACCCGGCGCTGGTTTCCTGGTGCGCGCCTGGGCTGGCTCTTGGGGACGGTGGGCTTGTGGTGCGCCCTTCCTGCCCCTTGGTGAGTACCGCGTAGCGGCCCCTTTTTCTCCTTACTGTTTTGGCCTCCGGCCATACCTACCTGTGTGCACCTGTTCTTGTCAGTGGTTTGGCAGGTTCGGGTCTGGTTCTTGACTGGATGGGAGATCGCCTGGGTATTCCAGGTTCGGTGGGCTTTCCGTGGGGTTCGCTTGCGGCCCTGGATGGTTTGTCTTCCCAATGCCCTCTTCGGGTGTTTGGGTTGCTGCCTGTATGGCCTTCTGGTCGCTGCCGCGATGTATACCTGGGCCTCTAGGAGATGCCGGGATTTGGGCCCAGGGCCTCCTGCTTGCGCTGCTTGCGCCCTGCGTCATTGCGCTGGGCTCGGCTGGTCTCCCTGTGGCCTTGACCATGTGGGTTCCTTGCTTTCTTTCAGGTGCTGTTGGATCCCGTCGTCCTCAGGTCTCTCCCGGTGCTGGTGGATTCCTGTTGGGGCTTCTCTTTGCTGGCGCCTGTTCCTGCGTACTGTCCCTCTGTGCTTTGCTGGTTGTGTGAGGCGTGGGTCCGATTGCTGTCTCAGTCCTGGGCCCTTGGTGTCTCCGGCCTGGTTCTCTGCCTCCGCTGCCCCCTGATCCTGGGGTCCTGGCGGCCCTTCGGAGTCTTCGGCAGCCTGCCACGTAGGCTCCCCTGCCTTCGCTGTCCTGTCGTGAGCCGTGGTATCCCCTGTGTCGCTGCCCTTTTTTTGGAGGTTCGGCCTGGGGCGGGTCCTTCGGGGCTTCCTCCTTGGGTGGTGTGTTCCCAGGCCTTCTGGCTTTTCGCTTGCTTGGAGCTTGTTGCTGGTTGGCGTCTGGGCTGGGGGTCGGTCCCTGTGGGACTGCTGTTGGCCTGTCCCCTTGGTGCATGCCGCCTGGCGGTTTCTTGCTTGCTGTGCACTCCTGCTGTGCTGGCCTGCGGCCTTGGCTTCTGTTCCTCCTGCTGCCCGCCCTGTGGTTTGGCCGGGTCGGCCCTGGTTCATCCCTGGTGTGGTGTCTGCTTGCTGGGCCGTGGCTCGCTTTGGTGCGGTCTCTCCAGGGGCTTGTTGGCTTCTTCTTGTGGCCTCTTTGCTCTGTCCTCTGGGCCTCCGGCCGTCCTGCCCTACGGGCTTCTGTTCTCCCTGGTCGGCCCTGGTTGATCCCTGGTTTGGGGTCCGCCTGGGTTTGCCTGTTGCTGTGGCCTGTTCTGGTCGTCCTGACTGCTTGTCGGGTGTTTGTGCCCTTGTTCGGGTCCTGGTGCCTTGTGGTTCTTGGGCTTCCTTCGGCTGCCTGCTGCGCTTCCGCCCGTTGGTTCCTGCCCTTTCTGTGGGTTCGGGCCTGGTGCGTGCCTGCCTGCGGTTTCGCTGTTGGGCGCTTATTGCTTCCTTCCGGGTGCTTCTGCTTGCCCCGTGCTCAGGATATCTGGTTTCTTCTTGCCCTTCTGCGGTTTTGCTGGGTCCTCCCCCTTGTTTCCATGGGGGGGGGCTGTTGTGCCCTCCCTCTGTCTTGGTGGGCCCTTGGCCTTGTTGGGCTGTTGGCTCCGGGGCGGTGCTGGTTGTGCCCCTGGTGGGTTCTGGCTGGAGTTGGGTTTGCTTCTCGCCTGCTGCCGGGTTGTGTTGCCTGCTGGGGTTTGGTTTCTGGTTGTGGTTTCCTTCTCCCCTCTTGTATTTCCCTTGGTGGCTTGTTGCGCTTTGGCCTTTGCATCTTGCCTGCCGCTCCCTTTGCCTCCTGTGGGGGCTGGGTGTCGTTGGTCTTCCTTGGCCTCTGCCTTGGGTGGACCCTTGTTCTTCGGGTGCCCGGCTCCTGTGCCCTGCCCTGTCTGCTGTGCCCTTTCCCTGCTTGTGGGTGTTGGGTGTCGGCCTCCCCTGATGTGTGGGCAGCTTTGCTGCTTCCCGCTCCTCTTGTTCTGCTTTGGGGTTGCGGTTGACTTTGCCTCGGTTCTAGGGCTCTGGTTTTTCCCCTTTGGGGGCCTGTCGTTGGGCCTGTCCTCCCGCGCGGGCTGTTTTCGGCCTGTGGTGTCTGTGGCCCTTGCTCTTTTGTTGGCTCTGGGGTGTTCATTCTCCCCTTGTTTGAGTCTGTTCCCGCACCCCCGGTGGGTGGTGCGCCTTTGGCTTCTCCGGGCTCCTCTCCTTTGGTTTCTGGTGCCTGGGTTGTTCCGGTGTGCTGTTGGGGCCTGGGCTCTGCCTCTGTTGGGTTTTCCCTTGCGGTCCCTGTGTTTGGCCTCCCGTTCGCTTGTGCGTGTGGGTCGCTGGTGCACCTCTCGGCTTTGATGTGTCGGGCTTTGTGCTGTGGGGCCCTTGTTGGCTTGGGGTCCTCTTTTGGTCCCTGCTTGGGTCCTTTCCTGGCCGCTCGTTCTCTTGGGCTTTGGCGTTCTTTCTGCCTCTTGGTGCCCGGTGGTTCTGGCCCTGGTGTTCTCGGTCCTGGGCTGGTCTTCTGTCCTTTCCGGTGTCGCTCCTTTGCGGCTGGCTCTGGCCTTCCGGGTCCTGGTGGCGCCGTGTTGTGGGCCTCCTGGCTGGCTGGCCTGCCGGTTTCTCCGGCTGGCTTCTTGGGCGTTTGGGGATCTCCTGCGGGGTTGGGCTGTTGGCCTCCTTGTTGGTCTTTCCTGTTTTGCCCTTCTGCTGCTCCTCTTGGGGTTCGCCTGCTGTGGTTCCGTGGTGTCCTCCCTTCTCCTCCTGGCGGGAGGGTCGGCTCTTGGTTGGTGGTGTTTCCTCCTTCCCGGTTCTGGGGTTTGGTTTCCCCGGTTCCGTGTTCGGCCTCTGTTGTTGTCTTTCTTGGTTGTGCCCGGGTTTGGCCGGGTCTGCTTGGGGTTGTGCTTCTTTGCTCTCCCTGGCCTCCGTTGGGCGGGTTGCTGGGCTTCGTGTCCCAGTGTCTCCTGCTTTGGGGTTGTGCCTCGGGCTTGGCCGGTTCCTGTGCCCCGGGTTCTTCTCCCGGTGTGGCAGCCTTTTTGTTCCTGCGGCTCTTCGGTGTCTCGGCTGGTGTTGGCCGTTGGTCGTTCCTGCCCTGTGACCTGGGCCTTCTGTGTGTTTCTGGCCTCCGGGTTCCCTGTTGCTGCTGTTGTCGGCTGGGGGAGGGGGGGCCTTGCTTGGGTTCCCTGCCCCCTTTTCTGCCTAGCTGTTCCTCTGGGTCGGTGCCTGTTTTCTTGTCCGGTTCTGCCCTCTTTGGTCTTTGCGGCTCTGCTGGTGGCTTCCCCTGGTGTGTTGGGGTGGTCCTGTGGTTGGTCGTCTCTTTCCTTGCTCTCTTGCTTTGGCGTGCCTCTTCGGTTTCGTCTTCCTTCCCTCGCTTTTTGGTGTGGTCCTTTGTGGGTTCCTACGCCTGTGGTTCCCCTTCTTCCCCATTTTGGGGGTTCTCTCTGTCTTGCCTCTGCTGTGTTCCTTCCTGGGCCTTCGGCCCTGCCGCCCTGTTCTCCTCTGCTCTTGGCCGTTGGGCTGAGTTGGCCTGTTTTTTCCCTGGTTGGGTGGCTGCATGGTGGTGCCTGGGGCCGTGGGCTTCGCCCTTGGGGGTTTCTCCCTGGTCAGTGGCCCTTTCTGGCTCTGTTGCTCCGTTGGGGCGCTTCTGCTTCTCCTGGCTTTCCTTTGGTCAGGTTCGGGGGGGGCTTTGTTTTGGCCCCTCTGGTTGTTCCCTTGGGGCTTGGCTCTGTGTGTGGGGCCCCCTTCTGGCTTGCCTGGGGGGTTCTTGTGCTTTTTTCTGGTCCCCTGCTGGTTTTGGGGTCTCAGCTCTGTCCGCTTGGTTGGGGGCGTGGTTGGTTGTGTGCTCCTGCCTGCGTTTTCTCCTTTCTTGTGGGCTCCTTTTGCTCCTGTGGGGTGCCGTTTTTGGTCTGGTGCCCCTGGTGTTGGTGAGGGTCCGGAAGGCCGGGTTCTCTGCTTTGGTATTCTCCACTTAGTAAAGGAATGGGACGAGGACAGGAGGGACCTGAGGGTAATGTCCTATTACTTACCGGTAATCTTCATTACTCCTGGTCCCGTTGTCCTCATCCCATTCCTTACGCCCCTCCCTCCCCCCCTGGCGGCCGGCCTTCCGGTTGTTGGCTTGGTATTTTCAGGCTGAATGCTGGGCTGGTACCGCTTATGTACTCCCAGTGGGAGGGAGTGGGTTGGGTATCCCAGCATGCTCCTGTTCTTTTTTTCTGTCACGGAGATGGTCATCTCCACTTAGTAAAGGAATGGGATGAGGACAACGGGACCAGGAGTAATGAAGATTACCGGTAAGTAATAGGACATTCTCTGGCATAGTTAGTGAGAGCAGATACCAATAACAAGGGAGGGAGGATGGAAGCGCTGGCTGAAGAACATGATGGAAGTGAATACAATATAAGTAGGCTCCTATTTCCGTACAGTGCAATGTGTTTTAACTTTGTTAGAAAATAGGGTAAATAGTTAAGGAATTCAAATGTATTCACAGCTTGGAAATTCACCCACACGAGTTATTCAAATGTATTTTCATGTTACAGTGGGCAAATTGCTGGATAATAGATGTGTTTTAGAATTTTTCGCTGAACGTTTGTTCCACAAGACCAGGTTTGGAAGGCCGTCGATTAATGTTTAATGGACGGACAGAGTGTACCCTTTATACATATTAAATATGTATCTTAGGGAAAGAAGACAAACGTTGAATCCATTTATAAGTTCAACTGCGCCGGATTCACAATAATTGAATTTAAAGATAAATAAAGGCAGCTCATTGGTGCATGTGCACACATTGCATCCACGGCCGGTGCTCCCATAAGGTGAGATATGACTGCACCTTAGGGTACCATTAGTGGTAGCACCCCATTTCTGTGCAAAGCGCAAAAACCAGTCTTTTTCAATGTACGGTGTCATTCCAAAAGGTACACTTCTCTTTTGCCTGGAGCACTGCAAATTCTTGCGCCATTCGTGAACAAAATTCAATTGGGACATTGTAGAGATTCGAAAATATTCCAACACACAAAGACGGCTCCCTATGAGCGGACTGACTAATGCCTTCACACCCCTTAATTTCTGAACCACGTAGACTCCCGAAGGAGCAGAGGTTAACCAAGAAAGGCCAAGTAACAGGTTAATCCTGTGATTCCCAAACTGTGCGCCATGGCTCCCGGGGGAGCCGCCAAACTGAGCCAGGGGAGCCGCGCACCAAGCACTTTAATGCATTTAATGTTAAAGGGTCTGTTAGCTTTAGTTAAACTAATTAGACTTAAACGCATGATGTCAATGATTTGTAAGTGACATGCCAAAAGCTGTAAACGTAGGGGCAGATTTACAAGCCCCTTGCGCCACTTTTGCGTCATTTTTAACATGGGAAAAGTGACGCAAAAGTGGCGCAAGGGGCTTGTAAATAAGTCCTGTAGTGCTTAATTGATGGCATATCGAGGGAGATGAACTCCATATTTCTGTGGATCCCCACGTTCCAACACTCCCAAAGTAAGCGGAAGAGGCCTGCTTTATTTTGTTAGACTTGTTAATATTTTGTTTTTTTCCAAATGCATTTTACACCAATGCAAGTTATCAGGAAAGTACAGTTGTCCTGTCTATTAAACACACTAAGTATTATTAAGTATTGACATTTGTACTTCAATCATAGGTACTTCCAGTACACATTTCTTTCAGTACACACACATTTCCAGACAGGCCTGCTCGCTCCATGAGCACAGGGAAGTAAAACACCATATACGGCATAATGCCAACATTTGGAAGCAAGAAGGAGGGACGTTTAAAAAAAAATCTAAAAAAATCAGAGGAATTTATTTTACTTGCATTGATTTGGAGGCAAGTTTAGGGAGGAGACAGCAAAAATAAAGCTGTATGTGGTTTACAAAATCCTGAGTCACCCTGCTGAGACAGGTGTGTTGGCACATATGACATGGATAGAAATGGAAGTGCATGCACATATTCTTCAAGCACAGAAACACTTTGGCAGTGGGGCCTACATGCATAGGGGTGCTATCTAGCACTGAAGGTGGGGAAAAAAAAGTTTGAGAGGGTACTCTAAAAAAGGCATGGGCAAAGAAGTGTAAATAGGAATATTTTATTAGAGGCGCCGCCTTAGTAATACGAAACACCCTGCGTATATGATTATAATACCTTCATCAGCTTCATCCCAATTATTTTCAGGGAGAAAAATGCAAGTACTCCCGAGGCTGGGCTTACATCTCCCCCCCCTCCCAAAAAAATAACAGTGGGGAGCCACGGGCAATGGCCAATGGGTCAAGAAAGCCGCGGGTCGAAAAAGTTTGGGAATGAATATGTAATTGATTCCCATTTACATTAAATGTGAGTGAATCTATTGTGAATATCCTGAAATTATGGCTTGAATCCTTACCACGTTGTCCAACATTGAACAGCTGTGTGCTACAGTATTTTTGGATTCATTTTTATAAGGACCCTTCCTCCTGCAGAATCTACCGTCAAATCCTGAAGCTTGGCTGGCTACCATGCTTTCGTTATGTTTGGAGCCACACAGGCAGAGATGGAGATAGAAGGGGGGAAGGTGACTGAGGTGCAGAACGTGACACTAGGGGTAGTGGCTACAACAAGACCATTCATAGATGAGGATACGTCGGGTTTCAAATAGAATCTAATAGGAACTATTGCTTTCTTTACATATAATCAGTGCTGAATTTAAGCTGGTGGTTTCCAGTGCTCAGCATCGGCACTTAATTGACACTTATGACAGCCTGCCACATGGTGGCACTGCTAGTTTGCTTTCGAGATGAACACAACAACAGTTGTTTGTTAATTCAATGTGCATTAAAAATTACTAATATCTGCTGCCCAAGACAATCGCATAGCTTTGGCGCTATGGCATTGTCTGAATTTATTGACACACTTGTAGGAGTGTGATGGTTAGTTGTTGTGTTTGTACTGTCATTGGTAGTGCTTGCACGGGCAATGTGTTGTGCAAGCTAAAGTGGCCTCCTGACAAGGGCCCTGGCACGTATTGTTTTAGGAATTAAACACTGCATATAATTCCATGGTGTGTGGAAGAAAAGATGTTGGAATCTAGCAAAATGATTAATATATCATACAAAAGCTACTGTTTGAAGGAAACCAAAGTAGGGACTCAGACTCATACTATGTGCCAGATTTATCAAGGTTTTGCATCACCCTTGCACCAAGCAAGAGGGCGCAAGAGCGAGGCAAAGCCTAAGTGTTGGAACCAGCACTTTCTGGTTGGGTGAGGCATTGTCCCAGCCAGGCAGAACCTACCACTCCCATCAGGGGCAGATGATTTCCCACATTGTACAACCAGCGCTCAACCTTGGGTAGCTTGGCACTAAGCAGTCAGACTTACCACGGAGGCAATCTGTAAAGCATGAGCACAGCACTCCCTCACAATGAATACCTTGAGCGTCACCGAAGAGACTTCACACATGATGTGTGAAAATAATGTTTGTATTCAAGACACATAATAGTCAACACAACATGAAAATCATGTACTTCTGGGCATAAATCACATTGGTAATTATTACTAGCAGTACTAGGCCCAACCATGATCAAATTACATCAGCAATACAGTTAGAGGGTGCACCCCGGGTCATAACATTATCAGAAATATGCACATACACAGAATTATACCACTTTTTCGCAGCACCACGGGCCGAGGCTGTGCGGTCAAAACAAATGTCAAACGTAAGGCTCTTCTGGCAAGAAATCAATGTGCAAGGCAACATCGCTGGACAGTGTTGTGAATCACAGGCGGTCCAAAGACTGTCACTCCCACACACACACTCACTTTGCACCGACATGTGGCGCAATGGATATCAGGCAGGTCCGAACGGAACGCGCTCAACCAAAGTCACTCTTAGTCAGGGTCTGGGAAGCAGGTGGGAGGTAGGTAGCAGGACTAATTAGGAAGCAGTCATTTAAGTCGGTTTGGCACCCACTCGAGAAGTTCACCCACAGGATGCTGAGCAGAAACGGGCTAAGGGAAATAGTAGGTGACACCAAAGGGGTCAACAAGGGCCTTCCGGCACCAGCCCAGCTCTGCGAAGCACAGGGGGGTCACGTAGTCTCTTGACCCCCTTCTGACCGGGCAATACTACCTATCAACACGCTGTCATTGGGAAAAGCCGGGCGAGGAGAGGGCAATTGGGCCGCCTCATTGAGGGCCAATAAGGGAATAATCAGTGAATGGAGTATGAAGCAGGGGAGCCTCCCGGGAGAAGGAGGCACCTCATCAGATACACGTCGATCACAGTCGCACCCAGGCAATCAAGGCACAACGTCTGTTGCACGATGATAGGAGCCACACCAGACAGTTCTGGTCCCACACAATTAAGAGTTACAATTTCTGTCCCTTCCTGGAAATGAGCCAAAATGTCCAGTGCGTGTTTATATGGGCCGCACCATACAACACAATGAAAGGTTGCGATTTCCGTACCTCCCTGGAAATGAGGCACAACATCTGGTGTGCCGTGATATAGGGTGCACCAGACAGTTCTGGTCACACACACAGACGCAAGTTCAGCAATACCTCATGAGGTAGAATGAGGCACTACTACGGTTACACCTCTGAGGGTCATAACCAGTGAATCAGACACCGCATGCAATGAGCATGCAGTGGGCGTGTTGCACAAGAGATATGTGGCACGATTGACGAAACGGGACACGCTGGATCTTGCAACCAGTGAATCGGCTCACCACCAACAAGACGCTTAAGTGTACCAAGGTCCCCACAATGCAGGGGCTGCACTCTTAGACGTGGGCAAGACTTTGGAACTCCGTACCAGACAATCCAGCCTCCAGGCAAAATTCTTAGTTTCACGCTCACGCCGCGCTTCCAGTTGGGATCTAGAAGAAGATGTGGGCACTTGGAAGGGCACCGCTTTCCAGGAGTCACAAGTAGACAGTGTGGGTCCCTCGTAGGAGATCTTGGATGTCTCTGAGAGCTCTGAAAGAACAAGTCAACAAGCCCTTGGAGAGCAGACTTCAGGGTGCCACACAGCAGCAGGTGGTTGGCCCAGGCCAGCCACTTTTCAGAAAAGGCATGCAGTCCCTTTCAATGGCAGTAGTCCTCCTTGTGCAGAACAGATTCCTCTGGCAGCGTGCACTATGCAGTTCCAGGTTCTCCGGTCCCACGTCCCCACAATCGTATCTCTACCCTGCTGAAGAATGGCACCAGCAGTTATACTGTGGTGTGCCTTTCAAGTTGAGGGTGGTTCAAAGGGTCTCACTTTAAACCACAGATTTCTCCCCTAAATTTCAGTCCTGTCTGCCATGAGGCCATAGAATGCAGATCTTAATCTTTAGTTGGGCCATGATCTGGTTCCAGAGGTCAAGTTACAAAACCTCTTCCTCCAGTCTATGCAGCCAGGCCCGCAAATAGCAGAGGTATGTTGTTCCAGTTGCATGCACAGTGTTTTATAGCTGTCCCTGAGGAATGCCCAGATGGCTCCCCCAACCTCCAGAGTGTACTTGAGCCAAGCATGAAGGCACACAAAGAGTTTTTGAGCAGAGAAATGACCACTTCCTGGTAGTGGTGTTTCTACAGGAATCCTGACAAAACCACATTTAAAATTGGAAAGGGTTTGTCACTGAAAATCCATTGATCAGAAACATTATGAGGCTGCTCCACTGCAATATGCTATTGCAGTCGGAAGTAGTTTCAACCATTCCTCCACATTAGCTAATGGGAAGAGCAAACCTCATAGGCAATGAAAACCCACATGGGTATTCCTTACTACCTCAACAGAGAACATGCATGTGTACCTGCCCTGCCTTTAACCTACCATTCATTTCACCTGACCTGATAGTCAAGCATGAGGATGGTATACTCTATACAAGTCTACACAGAAATCCCACAGAAAGGAACACGCTTCTTGCATACACAAGCCATCATCCCAGGGCACTAAGAGATGGTTTGCCTTTTGGACAATTTCTGTGTCTCTGCAGAAATTGTTCCCACAAGGAAGACTATATGAAAGAGGCTCAAGTGTTGAAAACCAAGCTGATAGCAAGAGATTACCCTAACAGATTGGTAAGAAACTCGTTGAAACGTGCTTGGTTTTGTCCAAGAGAGGATTTACTTACCATTAAAGAGAAGACTCCAATTGACAGACTTATTTGTGTCACAACATTTGGGGTACATACCAATAGGATCAGGAATTTGATTACAAAGAACTGGAGTCTAATTAAAAACATTGATCCTACCATGGAAACCCTGATGTTTGCTTTTAAACGGGGCAAAAATATAAAAGATCATTTGGTACATTCCTCAACACAAGGTACTACCATACAAAGGACTAGAACCCTGCAATCAGCCTGGGGTTTACCCGAGGTCAAAGGTCATTTCAAATGTGGTAACTGCGTTGCCTGTACCATTACGTTTGACACTAATACATTTGAGCATGCGAATGTTAAACAAATCTTTAACTTTTACTCAAATTGTAACACTCGGAATGTAGTGTATTGCATAATTTGTCCCTGTAATTTACCATATATTGGACAGACCTCACAACCAGTTAAAGCGCACATTGAACAACATTGAAGCCGCATAAGATGCTCCATGCAGAATGCCCCATTGGTAACCCATTTTATGGAAAAGAAATACACAGCTGATGAAATAAAATGGCAAGTCATTGAGAAAGCCACCATCCCGGAAAGAGGAGGAGATCTGGCGCAAATTTTGCAAAGACTTGAGTGTCAATGGATAGAAATAACTAATTCTATCACCCAAGGTTTGAACACTGCAGAGGAGTGGCGTGGTTTTGTGGCCACTTTATTGAGTTGAAAGGAATACGTCAGATGTGTAACATGTAACTGAATACTATGTCTAGAATGTTATGCATTGAGGTTGGGTAACTTTTCTATTACGTATGCCGATGATTCTGTATTAATTGAATTATCACGTTCTGTGTTACAGGCAGTATGTCCATATTAGAACACCTTACTATTGTTTGAGTCTGTCTTTTGATATACTGCATAGCGTATCCATTCTAGTACACCTACATACTGGTTATATGTACCTGTGAGCCCTGTGTCTATGTAACATACCATACATTTGGGTATATGCACTTGTGAGCCCTCATGGATACAATTCTACCCTGTGTCCATGTCACCTACCACACATGTGGGTCAACATTGATCTCATCCTGTAATAGGTCCTATTCCAAACACTCAGAGCCTCCACATACCGGATGAATTTCCACGGACGCGAATGAGTGAGCCCCCGTGCATCTGGGTATTTTTCTTAACAAATCTCCATAACACACCACTTATCGGTTGTTTATCTAAATCCATACTGACATACAATCCTCTATTAAATTCTTAGTGAATGAGCCGGTCTTATCCACAAATAGATAGTTTTGTTTTTATAGATGAGACGCGCTATGGAAATAAAAAACATCCTGCTAGATATTCGCCTTTTGTCACGCGACCGCACTCACCGTTACTATTTATTATAATTACAACAGGAGACTTCTGAGGGAACTGACTAATTATCTATATATTGTGTCATTAATCTTCATGGCATGAATTGTTATAGTGGATAAGTGACAGGGTCCATCATGTTAATCATCTGGCTTTCCTGATAGCAGACTATGGGATCGGTCAGACTGATCGCGATCCCTAGTGATGTCTGCCGTTGAATCCGGTTTTTGGCGGGTAACTGATATTACTTAAGCCTTTCGCAGCGAGTGCCGGCCCCTTGACACTTTGCCAGTAGAGACGGACGCGTGCGGTTCTCTACAACGTACGCGTAGCTGTTGCATGCGTTTTTTGTTACTGTATCCGGCCTGACTGTAGCCCAGTAACGGTAAGAGCTTTGACAATTGATAATTGACCCGCCATTCAGCCAACTTGGGCCTTGATCACTATAGCAAGTTTTTCTTTATTTTTAGAGATACAAATATCTATCACGGATTGGCGTGCCTTGCTGTATTCAGAGCGAACGCCTTATCTATTGGATCGCTGCTTTCTTTCACACATCCGACTCCATCTCAGTTGTGCCAGTGACAATCGTAGATTGATTTTTCCTTCTATGAAAACTAGAATATCAGTAAGAATACACAGAAGTTCTATCACATTATTTTGCCATACTTGTCTGCTCTTTCAGCATGCATATGTTTCCATTTATCTTACTTCCCTATTACTTTATAGAGACCGGCTCTATCACACAGATTCTCGATCTCTGTTGGTGTGATACACCTATCCATGTGATCCTACAGATCCTTACACATCCAGACTGTCTGCCCCCTTCCCCTCACTAGGGTAAGTTATACCCTTCTTTGAGCTTTTATAAGTGAGGTTCCATATCTGTATCAAGTTCTCATATATATACTTTTTAGTATTTCCTCCCCATCAATTTGTTTAGTGCCCGGCTGGGTGCCACGTGAGTACCCCTCCTATAATTTCACTACCTCGTGGTGCACAACAGTCACTTTGACAGCCATTCCTCTTTCTCAGGTACCTACCCACACTATTCCTGAGTTTGCCTAAAGACATACGGTTGTTGCTGGCCATGACAATGATGCTGTCATTTTTCCCATTGATTTTCAGATGTCCCTACATCATTAGGTCCTGAAGAGACCCCTTATTTTTTGTGGGTCGAAACGTCGTCGACAAAACTTAAGGCGAACAATTTATCAGTCTCTAATATTTTCATAGAAGGCTGTATTTATTGTATATCAATTGAATGGTCGACTTTATTACTGTTGGAAACCATTTTCTTCTGTGTCACAATAAGTCACTGTTAGAAATGGGATTTCTGGTTGGCTAGGGCTTGCGCCTAAGCCAGGCAGAAACCACCCCTCTAGTCAGGGCAAGGGAGTTACACGCTGAAGATAACCCCTGCTCACCCCCTTGGTAGCTTGGCACGAGCAGTCAGGCTTATCCCAGAGGCAATGTGTAAAGCGTTTGCGCAACACACACACACAGCAGCAACCCACTAGGCACACCACAAAAGGAACTCCACACAAGGTTATATATAAAAATAGCCTTTGTATTGTCATAAACACATTAGAATAGTAATCACACAATATACACTGTGCCAACTGGCACTAGGCAATATTTACAGGGGATTATATACACCTGACAGGGCCAATCGGGCCACTGTCAGATCCATCACAAATGCACAAGTAGAAAATGTAAAACACTACCAGTAACTACTGGTAAAATAATGACTCAGCATCATCCTGCAACATAAATCATATTATGCAATAAACCTCACAAGCATAAACGCGTTATGCAATAACCTCATAAGCATAAACACATTATGCAATAAACCTCACAAGCATAAACACATTATGCAATAAACCTCACAAGCATAAACGCATTATGCAATAAACCTCACAAGCATAAACACATTATGCAATAAACCTCACGAGCATAAACACATTATGCAATAAACCTCACAAGCATAAACACATTATGCAATAAACCTCACGAGCATCAACGCATTATGCAATAAACCTCACAAGCATAAGCACATTATGCAATAAACCTCACGCTGTCCCCCCTGGCAAACTGGCCTTCTCAGAGGGCTCAAATGCCCTATGTCCATAATGTCAGGGCTTGGGCTGCCAATGCAGCAGAATCCACAAGTGTGCAATTGCACTGGGGCAGAGGAGTGTATCTCACTCTTGTCTCATCAAAAAATGCCCCCCAAAGAAATGATAGCCTAAACGTTGCAGCTGCCGCTAATTTCCATGCAGCTGTGAAGGAAATTAGGCACTGGCACCGACTGTGCCCTGAGAGCCCGACTGGGACTCTATAAAACAAATATGCCAAGACGTTGCAGCTGCCCTCTGTCAGGCGGGACAGCTGTGGAACCCAAGGGGCACTGGCACTCATTGTGCCCTCTGGAGCCTCCCACTGGGACTCTCTAAACAAAATGGCCCCCAACGTTGGAGCGGCCCGCTCTCCTGCGGGACCGCTCAGGCACCGGCAATGTGCCTCGACTGGCACCAACCTGGTGCAACCTCGAGCCCCCAAACGTGGCAGCTGCCCACTGTCGGGCGGGGCAGCTATAACGACAATTAAAAAGGGAAAGAAAATGCCCCCTTCGTTGGATCGGCACGCAACGGCGGGACCGCTCAGGCACCAACACTGTGTACAATGGAGGCCCCACTCACCGGGACTCTCTGCTGGGGACTCCCTGGTCTCCTCTGGCCTGGGAGGCCTGGAGGCTCCAGTCGGATGCCTCCTCTCCCTCACTCAGCATGCGGGGCTCTCTCCAGACATGGGAGCCCCGCTGACAATCTGGTGCCCGCTCGCCGGGCGTCCTTTGCAACGGGCCTCTCCTCACTTCACTCGGGCCCCCTCCTGGGACCCGGGACTTCGATGTGGAGCCCGCAAGGCTCCGGACTTCCTGCTTCCTGCTTCCGGGTCTTGTCGCGCTGCGATTGGCAGCCGCGGCCACCTCCTTCAGTGGCCCCGCTCAGAGTCAGGCAAGGCCACCTGGCTTCCTGGTCGGGCCAGCGGCCGCTTCTTCTCTTCGCGGCAACGCGGGGTGAGCACCCGCTCGCTAATTAAGCACATAAGTGGGGTGGGCACCCGCCAACAACTCCAAACGCGGGGTGGGCACCCGCTAGAAATGCATAAAGCGGGGTGGGCTCCTGCTTCGTTCGGCAAAATGCGGGGGAATCCCCACGTCGGGATTCCCTCCATAAGGGCTGCAGCTCCGCGCTGCAAAGCCCACGCTCTCCCCTCTTTGGGAAATCAAAATATAGCGCTCTTGAGGCGCTAGGAGCCACAGCTCCAACAGCAACAGTCCTTAGAGATCAAGGGGGCAAGGCTGGGCCCAGGGAGGCAAACCCTCATGGCGGTTCCTCCTGGGCCCCAGCAGCAGCACGCCCCAGCAACTCAGGAACAGCACACAATACATGGGGTCACAGCCCCTACATTTATACCACGTCTCTCCTTTGTCTGCAGTGCAGGGCTTGGGGGAACCAGATGCAAATAGTTCAGGGGGGAATTGGAGCACTTTGTTTACCAAGCTCCTCTTCCCCTTTGTCAGGTGGGGGCTAGGTGATCAGACACACCACAGGGGGCGGAGCCAGCATTGTACAGGCTAGGCACAGATCTATTCAGGGTCAGGGGATTACTCCTCCCACTACTCCCAATGCAGATGTCCCATTCAGCCTAGTGCTGACTCACCCTGCCCCTCCTGGAGCCACACACACCTCCCAGCCCCTGTCACTCACAAGCCAGACATGCAATTCACATCAGGCAGGCAGACACATAGCACACAGAAATGCCAACTTCTAAAAGTGGCATTTCTAAAATAGTCATAATAAATCTGCGCACACCATTGCGTAGCATGTATTATTACTATTTCAAACATACCAAACTTGACCTCGCTGCTCCTTTCATATCAGGAATTACCACTGACACACTTATCAGGGAATCCCCAATGCATTCCTATGGGAGGGCAGGCCAATCTCACCATATATAACAAAGAGAGCACACGCACTTTACACTGGACAACAGTGCTAAAGTGCCCAGAGGCCTAAAACCACCAACACCATGTCAGAGAAAAGGCTAGGGGAAAGGCAAAAAGTTTAGGGATGACCCTGCAAAAAGGGCCAAGTCCAACAGTCACATTTTCACGTTGGTTCCACGCCCACTGGGGACACCATGCACTTTTTGTTGAACATATACAAGATGTTTTGCATATAAAAACTGTAGTGAATATCAACATTGTGTGGTATATAGTCTCTTCTTCTCGTTTGGACATCCCCGTAACCCTGTCTTGATTGCCATTGCGCATATTTTCATTGATACTAATTATATTGTCCACAGGAACCATTGTTTCTGTCTATATAATACTTACCCTGGTTCCTTGTGAGTAGGGTGTCCCTTGTGTTTTTTTACACGATTGCTTTACTTTGTGCCAGGGAGGCGCTCCTTGGGTGAAGCGTGGGTGTTTCCACATATCCACAAATGCATTTTTACACATTCCCAGATTTAGCATTAGTGGTAGACAGTAGCGGCTGCTACCGGACCTGGGGGGCTGGGAAGGGGGAATAAAAAAAACAGCTAAACAAAAAAAAACACTTGCCTGAAATGGCAGCCGCCTCTCCTTTGACTTCTGCCCCTCTGACATCTTTCTGCACTCCTGGCCAGCAGCAGGAAGCACCAGCCTTCCCAGCCTCTCATAACCACATAGCCAATCACAAAGCTGCAATGCAGCATTGTGATTGGTCTGAGAGCCGTAGATCGGCACTCAGATGGGGACTGGGAGGGTTGGCATGTTCCTCACCAGGATGTGTAATGCAGCCTGGTAGAAACATGCAGAGTGCACAGGATTGCTTGGGGCGGCCGGAGAGGGCTGGCCAAGTAGCCCTGCGCTCTTCAGGAGTAAAAACCCCTCCTCTCCCTACTCCGCCAGCTCCACCCCACCTGAGAGACACTGATGCCAGTATATAGGAAAAATAAAATGATATTAACAATAGTTATTATCATTTTATTTTTATTTTTTTCAGTTGGGCGACGCTCCTCCACCTTAGCGGAGGAGGCGTTACTGGTGGTAGGCCAGGGAATGCATCAAATTGCTATGCCTCCCCAGGGGAGGCGTAACGAGGAAAGATAACTTTATTTTGTCCTTGTTTTTTCCTCTTTTTACGTGTGCTGCATCCTGCGGCACACATAAAGGAAAACACATCTAAGGATTGTTTTAGTGCAGGAAGGTGCCCCTTCCTGCCCTTCCTGCACTAAAACAATCCTGCCTACAATGAAGGGACCAATGCTCCATGACGCAAGGGTCCCTATGTTAACGCTAGGCAGCCAAAGGTGTGTCAGTGCTAGGAAAGGACAGGAATGTGCTACATAATGTTAAATATGGCACATTCCTGCCCTTTCACACAGTGCAGCAAGGTGACTTGCTGAATGGTGCTGTGTGAACAAATGATAAACATGGGCCTACATCTGTAGCACTGCTCTGGTGAAATAAGGTGTTTTGGGAAGAAGGAAGGTGCATATATAGGCGATGCTCAAAGAAATTATTGCTATACCATTAAAGTTCAAATTGGTAAAGTTGTAACTGCAACAAAAATAAATGTGATTTGTAGGGTAGATGTTGATATAAAGCCCATCAAAGTCACGCTCCTGGTTCCAAATAAACAGTTTGGCCTCAGTCGAAATTGGAAGTGAATTATTGTGGCTGCCAACTCAGTTTCTGTACCACGCCCACTCTGTGCGGTGAATAAAAATCATCATTTGTTGCACCATGAACTGACACAAACAACTGCAAAGTGAACAAAATAAATATGAAAGCCTATAAACAAACAGCACTTTCTAGTACATAAATTAGTACTACTCAAGTGCTACAAAATGCTATTTACAAACCAACAGGCGGAGACCTCTATCTCTGCTATGTTTTATGGCAGAGATCTGCACACACATAGGTATACATTTTGGTAGTAAATGTGAGAAGGACAAGGGGCAGTGTCTTGAAAATGGGAAGTACATACCACAAAATGAGAGGAGTTTAGGGAAATTTAAGGAGGGGTTTAGTGAAGGACATGCTAATACAAACTCATATGCACAAAAGAGTAAAACCATTGCTATAAACAGACTGCATTTCTAAAGTTACTACAGCCGTAAATCTGTCACAATAGGTGTAAATATACTCTAGACTAGCCTTGAAGTAATGCAAACATCCCACATGGCCAAGAGTACTGCAACACACTTTTATAGAAACCAATGGAGGTAAAGCACTAAAATAACACACTATAGGAACAAATGTTATATTAAATTATTTCAAAATTATCCACGCACACGTTTAAAAATATATAATTATTTTTCATTATTTTAAAAGTTAATAGTAAATGTAATTAAATAATAAATTAAACCTTTATAGGGGACGCAGGGGTACAGGGGGGCAACCCCATAAAAAAAGGCATTCACCACAGGGCAAACACCGACATTGAGAGTGACTTGGTGTTTATCCCTCGGTGAAAAGTCCGCACATCAGCATTCCTGAAGGCAGTTTTCCCTATTCTTGATTGGATCCCTATACCTAATATCGAGCTTAAAATATATGACAAAGCTCCCCCACTCTACACAATGGTACAAGGGATGTAGAAACATGATGAAGCATGTGACAAAAGTGGTTGAGGGTATTACTTCCTGAATTATGGTATCACTCCAGAAGATAGACTAAATTCTTTATCAGTCTTTGAGTGTGGTATAGATGCCCTACCACAGCCGCCTAGAAATCAGATAACAGAGGAGATGCAACAGAGCACCCTGGTTTCTCATACATTTACGCTTTTTCTTATTTTCCAAGTGATTGCATGGAAGTTTATTGCCAAGGGGGGCGACTGCAACTAAGGACAAAGGGGACAGATTTATGTAATTTAAGCATAGGGCAGTGCAGCAAGGCACCTTGCCCTACGCCAAAGTGAAAGGGCAGGAATGTACCATATTTAAGCAACACAGTGCATTCCTGTCTTTCTCCCTGTTCTTGCACTGTTTCTGTTGCCTAGCAGCAACGTAGGCCCCCTTGCATCATGGTGCAAGGGTGCCTCCGTTGCATGCTGCGTTGTTTTTGTGCAGGAAGCGCACCTTCTTGCACAAAAATAATCCTAACAGTCATTTTCCTCTTTCTATAAAAGAGGAAAAAAACAAGGATAAATAAGCATATTTCTCCTTGTTATGCCTCACCTCTGGAGGCGGACGGATTTGGCACCTGCCCAGGTTTACATGATTTTGTCAATCTGGGCCAGCATCTAATTCAACGGGTGTTTCTTAGGAAAACCCACCACAACACCCATGGAACGCCTCCCGGGCGCAGAGTAAGGTGACGCAGCTCATGATTTACGAGCTCACTCAAAGCCACACAGGGTGCCCTTGTGTGACTTCATGAATTGGATTGAAATCCCTGCATCAGGCATGTACCAATTTACGTGTTGCAAAAATGATGCAAGGCTCTCATAAATAAGCCCCACTGTGTGTTCTACACTGAAGTTATTCCTTACCCCAAGGTTAATAGAATCATTTGAACTATCTTTTACCTCAAACTATGCTTAACTCAGGGAGGTTGACATGCTGCTGACATGTTTTAGTATTAAAATTGGTGAAACCTAAAACAAAATAAATACAGTTTCAAAAAAGGAGAGCAACAAGATGAGGTAAAGTCACAAATGAATTGATTTACAGTAGGCCTAACAAACTCAACACTGTACTGGCATGGCCTTCGAAATGAGATTGGCTTCTTTTACTTTTGTAAATGTTTGGCCTTGTTATTACTTTCAGTAACCAGAGAACTGTTTTAATTGACATAATTCCAGCATATAACCGCATATCCTAACATTATCAGCACACTGTGCACAGCCATACCTAAATTTAGCATCCTCTATTGAATGCTAGGCTTGGGTCAGCCAACCTGAATCCTTAAAATGCTAAAATTAGCAGTTGTCTCCCTTAATTCTAAGTTCAATGAGTGTATGAAGTAAAAGGATGAAGTAGAGAGGTATAAGTGGCCTTTTTGTCTGAATCTTTGGCTGGGTATTAGGATGTGTGGTGCTAATAGTTTTATCGCCCACATAAATCCAAATAAGACAAAGGGGATATTGAAGTGTGATAGCCCAAATGGATCTACAAGGCCTACTGAGTTGAAAGAATGGAAGAAAAAATCAAAACACCAGGTGGAAGAGAAGCTCACAAGTGGGGCAGCCATGCTGGTTTCCCAAATTTCAGTATGTTGACCTGCGAAATACCTTTCATCCGAGTGACAACCGAGGTCTAATGCATTGAAGTTTCTTTGCTAAATTTTGTGTTTTTGTGGCATCAAAGTGGAGCGTAAGTATGATAAAGCACAACTTAAATTGAATTTCGAAATTATTGGATAACCAGAGCAAATCTACTAACAGGGACAGGTATGGTTAAAGGTCTGTGTTCCACTAATGGCACAGAGAAATAGGGAAAGATGGGTGAGCTAACATTACAGAATTTATGTTGTGCATTCCATAAAAAATTACTTGACAACCCTAAACAACAGATTGCGGGAGGAAATTTTCATCTTCCTCAATAAGAAAAGTTGGAAAACGTCCTCTTTCATTGCAGTTTACAAAAACGCTCTCTGATGGGGCAAGGGAATGCATTCTGAGACAGACATTGTGCATAATAAACATTAGTGTCCATTTGATTGGGGCTTGTGTGTATTTCTGTTAGCCCTGTCTTTCAGAAATCTCTCCCAGTTTCTGCCTAAAAGCACAAAATGGGCAGTTCCTAATACTTCATAATAAGTAGACCCGATGCCAAGAAAACGTACTTCCTGACGAATGCATATGAAGACCCTGAAAAAAATACTGGGGCAGATTTACAAGCCCCTTGCGCCACTTTTGCGTCACTTTTCCCATGTTAAAAGTGACGCAAAAGTGGCGCAAGAGGCTTGTAAATCTGCCCCACTCTTTCTAAAGAAAACTTGGGGGCAGATTTACAAGCCCCTTGCGCCACGTTTGCGTCACTTTTCCCATGTTATAAGTGACGCAAAAGTGGCGCAAGGGGCTTGTAAATCTGCCCCCAGGTTGTTTTTTTGCGCGTACGGTTGCACTAAAACGCCAGACTCCAGCAGTTGTTATTTTACAAGTTGGGACACATCCTAACATCTTCCCACTGACCACCCCTTTTTATTTCCATAATCTGCCCAGTGCCTCCTCTTCTCCTCTACCCTCCGCTTATCAAGTAAATTCTAGGGGCATATCATCAAGGCGGCGTAAAACAATTATCGCCGCTTTTGCGTCCGTTTTCGGGCAAAAAGCGGCGATAATTGTAACGCCCTATCAGCATGGACACGCTAACGCGTGAATCCATGCCTTAGCGCCCATTTCCTTTGCGCCTCACCTCGCATCGCTAATGAGATGCGAGGTAGGCGTTCCCGTCTATAAGTCAGCGGAAATCATTGCTTACACTGCTACCCCTATTAACTAGTAATTCCCTAAGCCGCTTAGCGACATAAAAAGCAGCGCTAACCGGGTATATCGCCGGTTTGTTACGCCTGCTATTTTTCCTACTTAGCCATATCTATCATGGGAGGTGGATTGTCATGCTGAGTCCACATCTCCCTATCTACGATGTTTTGCCTAACGCGGTTTTATATCGCTGGTATTCCTGCGATATTGCCTCTTTCCGCCGCTATTGCCGGGATTTCTATCGCCTCGGCGATGCGCGTTGGTGATAGTGCGCTAACCGGGCGATAGAATCCGGCGATAGACGGCGTTAGTGATGTGCACGTTAGACGCGGCCAGCAATAATTATCGCTGGCCGTTGATAATATGCCCCCTAGTTGTATGTATAGCGTTCCTTTTTTGTAACTAGTTTGCACTTAATGTATCCCATGCATACATACTGCATGTCGGACGCTGTAAATATCCAACCTTCATCAAACGTAATACATTCCACATTCACGTATCTGCACACGTTTGAAACAACTTGGCTATCATAATATGAAAAGGTAGTTACTAAAATGGTTTTATTCCAGCTACTGCTAATTTGTTAATTGTAAATATGAAATCAGATCAAGGGGCAAGGCATTTTTGTGCTATCATTGTGTCCATAGAATTTACGCTGGTGTCTGAGCTTTTTTCCAAAGTAAAGCTAAAAAATTAGCAACCGATTCAACAAGAGCATACATTTAATTTTAGTAGAATGGAATAAAATACAACTTCCTTGAGATGTCCTTCCTGTCTAATAAAACATGACAAAAGGCAAAATCGAGAAATAAAATGCAATTCTAAAATGTGATAGACAGCCTCAGCACATCTCATAAATGCGCGGCTTATGCCTCATAAGCAATCTTTCTTCCTATTATTTTCTGGCGTTTCTGAATAAAAATGGTAATTTTGCCCTCAATGTCTTTAAAATTCACTTCCCTGCACATATGGAACGGTTCATTATTTAGAAGGCTGTGATTTTTACATGAATTTTCTCTTTTTTGACAAACTCCAGGGGCTCTAACATACATTGCTATTTAATATGTCCTTTTGTTGCAACAGGATTCTTACGAAAATTGCATTTTAAATCAATTGCTTGCTTCCTTATGGTCACAGGCGAATAGCGTTTTGCTGTTTTTGAAATACGCATTTGGTAAACACGGTGTCTGCTTCTTTTCTGACTGGTAACAATTGCGTATTCCATATTTCGCTTCAGCGACATTATCCCAACACTTCACTGGGAGACTGAAACACTTAGGGGCATATTATCAAGAAACGGCGTTAAAATTATCGCCGGTTTAGCGGCAGAAAACTGCCGGAGAATTCCAATAGAAGCCCATGTTCTGGTGTCAACCTGGGCTTCTATTGGAATTCTCCAGGGCATATTATCAAGCCCATTATCGCTGCTTTAGCGGCAGTTTTCTGCCGCTAAACCGGCGATAATTTTAACGCCGTGCTTGATAATATGCCCCTTAGAGCTCGGAATTTGACTCACCAAAATGCTGGGGGCGAGTAAGTGACATCATGCACCCTGTGAAAACTGATGAAATTACATCGTTGGTCACTTGTTCCATCCTTTGGCCTCCAAAAGCTTCCTAATTGCTGCTGAGGAAATTAAGAAGGAGTGGACAATGTAGAAAATAAACATAGCTTATAGGAGCCCTCTTAACCATGTATTGCTGATATTGGCTTGATGTTCTCTTAGACCAGGTGTGGGAAGAACAATACTAGGAGTATCAAAGGGCAAGGGGGAGCTGTTCCGATTCATTTTTGTCTAGGTTTGCACTATTAAAATACCTCAATGTAATGGCCATATTCGGCACACCCATAGATGCCAAAATATTGCTGTATGTGCCAGTCTTTGGAACTGACATGCACTAATATTTAATCAGGAAGTTCTACAAAGAACAACGTACAAGTTCAGTGCTCCCTGGAACACATTACAATTCATTTGGTGTGCTGCCTACAATACTATGTGGAGCTTACAGGCCCAATCGAGCATGCATTTATATAGCCTGGAAACTGACCACTCACCAATGTGAAAGGTGAGATTGGAGGTGCTTCCTACAAATCGGACAATGGACTTCTTCGTCTGTGATAGAAAGTACCCTCCCGACCTTCCTTGACTTTTCAGGACAACGTGCTTGAGCAGTACAACCTATTTCGAAGTCATAATGTGAATGTTGAGGCTGGATACAGTATAACATAGTTATAAACTTTGAAATAAAGACATGATGTCCAGCCAGACTTAGGGGTCCATTACGATGGCGGGCGGACAAAGTCCGCCCGCCATCGCAACGGAGAAGGGACCGCCCGCCACATGTGCGGCGGTCCCCGATTCCGAGCTAGGATGCGCCCGCCACACTGGCGGGCGCATCCCCATACTCAGCATTGTGGCGGGCGGTGCTCACAGCACCGCCCGCCACAATGCTGGAAATGCATGTTGTGCATTTGCATGCACAGGGTGACAGGCACCGCTCGGTGCCTGCCACCTTGTGCATTCAAATGCAGGGGGGTACCATAGGTACCGCCCATGTGCACCCCCCCAACACCCTGGGGGCCCGCAACAGGCCCCCAATTGCAATTACCGTATGCCTTTCCATGGCGGCAATGCCGCTATGGAAAGGCACACCTCCGCCAGCATCGTAATATGGATGGCGGTGTCTTGCAAACACCGCCACCATATAATGCCCCTTTTCCGCCGGTCGACGAGTCGACCAGCGGAGCTGGCGGACGGCTTTTCCGTCCGCCGGGGTCCCCCGCCATAGTAATATGGCGGGGGTAAATGTGTGGCGGGCGGAGGGAAATAGCGATCCGCCCGCTATTGTAATGACCCCCTTAATTTCCTGTTTAATAACAGCAACAATTTCAAAACAATTCCTGATATGCACAGCTTTGTTTAATAAAATGAGGAATTAAGCAAAGGAAATCCTACAAAGCAATACAACGTCGTACATAAAATGCAGCTGTAACACTGGGCATATTTCATGCAGTATATATTGTTTACTAGCACTGATTTTGTGATTTTGAATGATTTGTTGTTCATAATTCAAATGAATGCCCAGAAGAGTATTTTTCTCCAGCGGAAGCAATTAAAAACAAGCATTTGCAATGCAATTGGTCTCTCATTTTTGAAAGTTAGAGCTATTGGCGTTGTATATTGTGTTGTTTTTTTTTACTAGAGGACTAACAAATGAGGAATTACCACTGGGAAGAGACACAGCTGTAGCACTGAATAGAGGACAAAAAATGAGGAATTACCACTGGGACCATAGAAGCAGCTGCAGCACTGTCTAGAGGATTTAGAATGAGGAATTACAGATAGGACCAGAGAAGAAGCTATTGCACTGTCTAGAGAACTTAGAATGAGGAATTACCGATGTGACCAGGCACTGGCAGACTCGAGTGCCCCAGGGGGCCTCCATCTGCCCCTTTCACTATTTCTGCTGAGGGTGCCGAGCTGCTGCAGACAGTACAGGAAACTAACTCCTCCCTGGACAATATATGCGCTATGCATAGCGAGAGTGCACGAGGCAAGGATTGTGCTGAGGGTGGTGGAGGGAAGCGGAGATAACAGATCAAATGAAACCTAAAATTGTCTCATGCATTCCATTTCCAGCCCCTTTAGTGACAAGTGGGGCGCAGAACAAAGGATATTCGTGGGCGCATCACGGCACTATATGGGGGAAATGTGTGGTTGGGGAGGGAACCGAGGCGAGGGCAAAAAATATTAAATGCATATTTAATACAATGCTGCTGGGGGGAGAAGGTGAAGTAAATAATAAATATGCTGGGCTGAGGGAGAGTGTAAAATGTGTGCTCCTTTTAATGAAAAGCAAAAAAGAATCAGCTTCAGATGTGCCCGGACAGCAAAAGTAGAAGAGGGTGGGAGTAAGAAAATCTTGGCGGTGAATTAAAAAGGGACAGTCAGTTTGCTAATCAAATTACAGCTGCCAGTAACATGGAATCGGGTTACTTTGTTGATTAGAATATTAACTCCTTTACCGCGGCGAACATTCCACCGCGGTGCGGCGGTTTAAAGGAGTGGGCGGGGCCGCGTCGGCCAACGGACGTGCGCAGCACTACCGAGGTAATGCTCGCGACGGCCGTTGGCCGACGAACGCAGCGAAGGGGTTAAAGAAATATTGTTATGATATAGTTGTGCTGGTTATTTTTAGATACTTCCCTCCCCTGATTCTGTAAATAAATTTTTCAAATTAGGTGTTTTCAGATATGCTGCCCTGCAATGCCACTTTTGTGGAGAGTAATGAACAATGTGACATGCATTACTTTGGGAAACACACAATGGGTTGTTTACAGTCGCGGCTCCTGGAGGGAGTGCTGCAGAGGCGGTGGGGTGGGGTGGGGCGGGGGAGGGGCAGGGTGGGGGTAGTAAACTCCGGCATACGTCCGAACGGAGTTAAGTACATAAATAAATAAATAAAACAAATTACATTGCGCGCGCTGCAAAGCCAAATGGCGATGCGGCACGCGCAATGTAATTTGTTTTATTTATTTATTTATGTACTTAACACCATTCGGCTGTATGACGGAGTTTACTATCCCCCACCCAGCCCCTCCCCTGCCCCACCCCACCGCCCGCAGCACTCCCTCCAGGAGCCACGACTAGTTGTTTAATTGGTGCAGTTAGTCAACTCTATGGTGTCCAATACATAGAATGGAAATGGATGATGGTTTGAAGCGGCCCTGTCAGGGTCGGCACTTCTTGGCACTTGTACCCTGCAGTAGGAGCGAAGCAATCTTTCCAGATCTGCTGCATAGTGCCTATATAGGCAACACTCCCCACCCTTTGCTAAGTTAGCATGCACAATGGAATAAATAAATAAACAACACAATTTTTGGTTGGGAAAAGATTGCTGCAGTTTTATTCCATACAAAAGTATGCAACATGGTGGGTTATCTTACGGGCGATCCAAGGGCAGGCAGCGGTGACTGACCTACGCTGCCCTGCCTGCCTGATGAGCCAAATTGCACTGTGGCCAACCCAATCAGTGCTACCAGTTATGATGGGATCCCCCTCCCTTGGGTCCCCTAGAACACTGGTCCACCATCTTACTCGTGCCCCTTTTTCGGGCAGAGCATTGCAAGGCCAGACCCCGGTTGTTCAGGCTTACAACCGCCCTAAGGATTAGCGGGGCACCGACGATTTTCTTCCAGGGACCTGCCATAAAGACTTCTGGGATTTGGCACTGGCACTCCTATTGTGCTCCTGAAGAGGTACCCTTCTGTACCCTTCTGCCTCCGGATCGCCCTGTAACTCCGCCAAAGCTCTGGAGGTGGCCCCCGTTGCCTCCAGAGCCCCCCACCAAGACTGCCAATTTCCTCACCTGCAACCTGCTATTTACAGGGCCTCGCTAATGTCCAGTAAGAACAGATCCATGCCCACCTTTGACAGGTGCACCCCGTCCTCGTCAAAATACCCTTTGGTGTTGGCATGAATTAGCCCATGCCTGATGAAGCCAAAGCCCCTTTGGTCCGTGAACTTGCGCATGGCGCTGTTTACCCTTCTCTGGGAATGTTCAACTGCCTCACATGACCTGGCACCTTGCCAGACCCTTCGCGGGACTATTTCCGACCACCATAACTCGCATTGCCCAATGTATTTGCTGATTTCACCCTTATCGGCCTTTATTGCCTGTAACAGTGCCCCTCTGGCCATACTCGTGAGATCGTTGCCTCCAAGGTGGATGACCAAGATGTTCGGGAGGCCTCCCCCCGCCAGTTTCTGCTGCAGTTTGTTGAGCAGGCTGTGCCATCTCATGCCAGGGTACCCCAGCCAGACAATCTGTGTCTGGGAGAACCCGTGCTTCCAAGTCCTGTGTTCCGCCCATTGTGCCAACCTGGCGACACACGAGTGGCCGATCACCCACACCTTGAACTCTGGCGAAATAAATGGATGCAAATTTTCACACACTATTTAATGATGCTACACATTACACATGGCAAATCTAGTAACAAACCATATCACACTGCACGCAAAACTGTACAATATACATAAACAACTTAATGATACTTCGGAGCATATCCTTCTGTTGGTGCCTAGCCAATCCCTTAGAGCCTATTGAAACCCTTCACGGGCGGATGTAGCGCTCATAACAACGTGACTCCCAGCGTCCCAACTTTTTTATGGACTCTGGTGAAAGGCCAACCTTGAAAGCCGCGGTGGCCACCCCAATTCTAAACGAATGACTAGAAAACTTCTTGTCTGGGTGCGCATGTCCTGACAACGCCAAGCAAGCCATCATGATCCGGTGCACCTGAAATTTTGTGAGTGGTACCAGATCAGCATGAATTAAAAAATAGCCTGCTGCATTCGGGTGGACAGCTAAATAATCGCTGACCCGAGTGACCGGGCAGTACCCTTTGTCCCCCAGACGCTGTAAAACTATGTCTGTCCCTCGCCCTGGTCAGTTTTGGACTTTCTGATGTGTTATTTTAGGGAGTTACTAGTCAGCTGGACATCCTGGCTGCATAAAGCGTCTCCCAACCCATCCTTTTTGGATCTAGCTACTAATTCGCTTATCTAAACGCCCCAAAAAAAGCCAGGCAGAATGCCGCTGCAAAGAGACTGGCCTCGAAGTGGGAATTGGTGGCGTTGCCAACCGCCTCTAACATGCCCTTCAGTGTGTTGAAATCGATGGGTGCCCTAGAGTCTGGTACCTTGATCTCTTCTCTAGCCCACCCCTTGAGAGCAGCCCGAATGAGGAAGGTCTTAGTTGGATCCTGCGACCCCATGACTTTTGCGGTAAGTAGGCATAATATCGAGTTTTTTATATCGATATGTATTAATATCGAGTTTAGAATATCGAAAGTACTAAATCTCGATGTTAAGTATATCGATGTAAAAAATATCGATTTTTTGTGTTGTAAAAAATATCGTTGGGTGAAATATCGATTGTAAAAATATCGTTATGTCAAAATATCGTTATAGTATTTTATATTTAGTTATATGTTTGTTTCTGGTATTTTAATAGTTAATTAATGTTATACATTTTTTTAAATTGTAATATAATTTTTAGGAGCGGGATGTTGGGTTTATAGGGGATAAGGGTGGGGAGTGTTTTAAAAAAGTTCTTAAATTTTTTTTAAAAGTTAAAAATTTGTAAATGTAATGTAAAATTGTTGTTTTAGGAGCGGGATGTTGGGTTTATAGGGAATAAGGGTGGAGAATGTTTTAAAAAATTTGTTTTAAAATTTAAAAAAAGTAAAAAATGTGTAAATTTAATTTAAAATTGTTGTTTTAGGAGCGGGATGTTGGGTTTATAGGGGAAAAGGGTGGGGAGTGTTTTAAAATATTTCAAAAAAAAAAATTAGAAATTAGAAAGTTATTTAGAAATTAACCCAATTTTTTTTAGGAGTGTTATGTTGTGTTTATAGTGAATAAAGGTGTGGAATTTTGTATTTTTATTTTTTAAATTTAAAAAAATTGTAAATAGTAATTTATATAAATAATAAAGTTTTAATTTCAAAAATTTTAAATCTTGGGTTGATAGGTGGTAAGTTTGAATAATTAGTTTTAAAATATTTTTTATTTTAAAATGTATATATTTAAAACTTAAAAATTGTCCATTTTTTAATAAATATGAAAAAAAAATGTTTTAATGTTAATTATATATGTGAAATTGGAAATAAGAATTAATAATTTATAATAATTTATAATTATTAAAAATAAATTAGTAATTCGAAGAATTGTTTTATATAAAAATAAGAATTATGTTTTATAATAATTAAAAATTAATAGTTAGATGTAAAATATAGTAAATGTTTTTGTATTGTCATAATTTTAAAAAAATTGATTTTGGTTTTTTATGAATATGATTTTTAAAATTTATATTGAATAACGTAATTAAAGAATTGTAAGATTATGTAATTGTGATTATAAAAATAAATATTTTTAGTGTCAAGCACATTTTCAGATTTAAGATTAATTGGAGTGGGAATAGTAAATTATATTTGTTTTATGTCCAGCACCTTTCCTGATTTAATACTAATTGGAGTGGGAAAAGTAAATTATGTATGTTTAGTGTTCAACACCTTCCCTGATTTAATACTAATTGGAGTGGGAATAGTAAATTATATATGTTTAGTGTCCAGCACCTTCCTGATTTAATAGTAATTGGAGTGGGAATAGTAAATTAAATATGTTAAGAGTCCAGCACCTTCCCTTATTTAATACTAACTGTAGTGAGAATAGTAAATTATATATGTTTAATGTCCTGCACCTTCCCTGATTTAATACTAACTGGAGTGGGAATAGTTAATTAAATATGTTTAGTGTCCAGCACCTTCCCTAATTTTTTTAATAATTGGAGTGGGAACAGTAAATTATATATGTTTAGTGTCCAGCACTTTCCATGATTTATTAGTAACTGGAGTGGGAATAGTAAATTATATATGTTTAGTGTCCAGCACCTTCCCTGATTTAATACTAACTGGAGTGGGAATAGTAAATTGTATATGTTTAGGGGCCGATTCCGATTCGGGCCGGAAATCTCTCTGACCGAGCCGGACTCGGAGAGATCTCCGACCGAATAGGACCCTAGCAGCCCGACCGAACGAGTACGATGCGCACGTGTGCCATCGGACTCGATTCGGTCGGACTCCCATTGAAGTCAATGGGAGCCTGTCGTAAAATGCGTACGCGGGCTCCCATTGACTCAATGGGTGCGAGGCGAACAGGGGCGCCCCCTACAGCGTGTACGCGGCGAAGCGACTCGCGACGTACACGCACAGGTAGGTGTGCGACTCGCGCGGCTACGCGAACAGGGGGGTCCGACACGGACCCCCAAAGTACGGCTCCGACTGCTCCTTCGAGCCGGACGGCGCGAGTCGGTCGGACTGCTCGCGGCGCGCATCGTACTTGCCCGGCCGGGGAACGTCTCCATTGCGCGGTGCGAGGCGTGTCCGAGCGAGTCGGTCGGAGCGGTCGGCTTTCGCGTACGAGTCGGTCAGTGCGGTTGGGTCTCGCGAACTAGTCGGTCGGAGTTTTCGCATCGTACTCGCTCGCCCGGACGCACGTACGAATCGGTCGGGAAACAGGGCTCCGAATCGGATCCGGTAAAGCCGAATCCGATTCGGAGCCCTACCGGCCGAGATCGGAATCGGCCCCTTAGTGTCCATCACCTTCCCTGATTTAATAGTAATTGGAGTGGGAATAGTAAATTAAATATGTTTAGAGTCCAGCACCTTCCCTTATTTAATACTAACTGGAGTGGGAATAGTAAATTATATATGTTTAATATCCAGCACCTTCCCTGATTTAATAGTAATTGGAGTGGGAATAGTAAATTATATATGTTTAGTGTCCAGCACCTTCCCTGATTTAATACTAATTGGAGTGGCAATAGTAAATTATATATGTTTAGTGTCCAGCATCTACCCTGAATTAATAGTAATTCGAGTGGGAATAGTAAATTAAATATGTTTAGAGTCCAGCACCTTCCCTTATTTAATACTAACTGGAGTGGGAATAGTAAATTATATATGTTTAATATCCAGCACCGTCCCTGATTTAATACTAACTGGAGTGGGTATAGTAATTATATATGTTTAGGGGCCGATTCCGATCTCGGCCGGTAGGGCTCCGAATCGGATTCGGCTTAACCGGATCCGATTCGGAGCCCTATTTCCCAACCGATTCGTACGCGCGTCCGGGCGAGCGAGTACGATGCGAATTCGCCGACCGACTGTGTGGGTGGTTAGAGGTCTGCATGGGTAGTGCACAGGGGATTGTAGCAGTGCATGTGTTAGTGCCTGGGTCACTCCATGAGTACATGGGTACTGACTGGAAGATTTGAGTACTGCAAGGAGAGTGCATGGTGAATTTATAAGTGCCTGGGTTTTGGCGGAGTGATTGGATAAGTACATGGTGCTCGCTGGGTGATTGGAGAAGTGCACGGGTAGTGACAGGGCAATGGCTGGACTGCATGGGTACTGCTCAGGGTATTGTAGCAGTGCATGAGTTAGTGCATGGGTCATTGCATGAGTGCATGGGTAGTGACTGGATGATTAGAGTGCTGCAAGGAGAGTGCATGGTGAATTTATAAGTGCTTGGGTTTTGGTGGAGTGATTGCATAAGTATACACATGTCACACCAGGCCCCGCCCCCTCCCTTCACCACTGTGCAAACGCGCCCCCTGGCGGGTTTTAATTTGGGGAATTAATTCCCCTTGAATCCTGAGGGTCCCTGGGGGCCAACTAGCCCACCATGTACCTCCAGTAGGCGCCACAGAGCTGTGTTGCAGAGAGGTGGTCCGAGGCCACGCCACTTTTTATACCTCTCTGCAACGCAACTCTGTGGCGCTTACTGGACGTACCTGGTGGGCTAGTTGGCCCCCAGGGACCCTCAGGATTGATGGGGAATTAATCCCCCAACTTAAAACGCGCGACAGGGCCTGTTTGCACACATGTCACATCAGGCCTCGCCCCCTCCCTTCACCACTGTGCAAGCGCGCCCCGTGGCGCGTTTTAAGTTGGGGATTAAGTCCCCTTCAATACTGAGGGTCCCTGGGGTCCAACTAGCCCACCAGGTACCTCCAGTAAGCGCCACACAGCTGCGTTGCAGAGAGGTGTACAAGGGGCGTGGCCTCGGACCACCTCTCTGCAACGCAGCCCTGTGGCGGTTACTGGCAGTACCTGGTGGGCTAGTTGGCCCCCAGGGACCCTCAGGATTGAAGGGGAATTAATTCCCCAACTTAAAACGCGCCACAGGGCCTGTTTGCACACATGTCACATCAGGCCCCGCCCCCTCCCTTCACCACTGTGCAAACGCAGCCCTGTGGTGCTAACTGGAGGTACCTGGTGGGCTAGTTGGCCCCCAGGGACCCTCAGGATTGTAGGGGAATTAATTCCAAAACTTAAAATGCGCAACAGGGCGCATTTGCATAGTGTTGTTGGGAGGGGGCAGGGCCTCTGGCGCGATGCCAGCTTTTTTTTTAATTTTGTTTTTTAGAAGGGGGGCTGTGTGGCCACCCTTACTTTCCTATTTTTTGGGCCCTGGGGACCCCATCCCCCAGGGCCTGACCCCTAATTTGTTAATTCATTTTTTTTTAAACGGAAGGGGGCCGCGCGGCCCCCCTCCCAAGGCCATTTTCGGCCCCGGTGACCCCATCCCCCGGGGCATGGCCACTATATATTTTTTTTATATATATTTTCAAAGGAGGGGGCTGCGTGGCCCCCCTCCTGAGGCTTCTGTTAGCCCGGGGACCCCATCCCCCGGGGCTCTGCCTCGTTTTATTTTTTATTTTACTGCGGAGGAGGGCCACGTGGCCCCCCTCCCGAGCCACTTCTAGCCCCGGGGACCTCATCCCCCTAGGGCTGGCCCTCTCCTTTGGGGCCCGTGGGGGGAGCCCCAATGCCCCCACGGTCCCTGCCGGCTCCCCGCCTCCTGCGGGAGCCGGCATTGCTTTTCCACATGGAGAGCTGCTAACATGCAGCTCCCCGTGTGGAAAAGCAATCTGCTTTGCTTCAATGAAGCAAAGCAGAGTTTGCTATGCTAGGGCGGGAGCCGTGCTCCCGCCCTACCATAGCAAACAGCAGTGTCCCGGGGGTGGGCACCCCAGGACACTGCAGGAGCCGGCCCTGGGGGGTGGCGGTCCCCAGGGCCATCACGGGATCCAGGAGGGGGGCCGCGCGGCCCCCCTCCCTTCAATTACAAAGCCCCAGGGAGGTGGTGGTCCCCGGGGCTCGGGGGTCCGTAACGGACCCCCAAATTTGCATTTTAGTGCCCCGGGGAGGTGGCGGTCCCCAGGGCGTGTGGGGGGGCTTGAGCCCCCCCACACAGGTTTATCTTTTAAAAAAAACAAGCCCCGGGGGTGGCGGTCCCCGGGGCTTGGGGGGGCCTTGGAGGCCCCACCACACATTTAAAAATTAGCCCCGGGGGGGTGGCGGTCCCCGGGGCTGCGGGGGGGGCTGCGTGCCCCCCCGCAACTCGTAAATCAAGCCCCGGGGAGGTGGCGGTCCCCGGGGCAGTGTGGGGGGGATTGGGGCCCCCCCACACATTTTTTCAGTGCCCCCGGGACCTGGCCCACCCGGGGGCTTCAATATAATGAAGCGCAAGAGTCCGGCTTCATTTTTTTTAAATTTTCTCGGCCGGATTCACGCACCCAGCGCGAATTCGGCCGATGTTTAAAAAAAAAAATGCTTTTTTGGGCCCTGGGGGTCCTTGTGGGACCCCCTGAGCAGGCCTAGGGGGTCAGGGTGTTTCTACCCTGCCCCCTTTTCTTGTTTTTCACGTTTGTTTTTCTCTTTTCTTGTGACTCGGTTCTACCGAGTCACAAGGTGGCTGCCAACACTTCCTGGTTTGGAGTGTTGACAGCCAATTAGAATAAAGCTCGTGGTCGGGAGGGTCCGTGGATCCACCGCGCCTCTAAATATCGAAACTTTTATTTTTTGATTTTCTCAGCAACTTCTGAACGGATTTACACCATTTAAAAAAAGGGCGCTTTCTGAACCAAGCACTACCTTTTTGCCAAATTTGGTGTAATTCCGTTCAGCAGTTCGAGCTGTAGCCGTGTCTAAAGTTTCCTATGGGAAATTCATTTTCCGACCTCTTCTTTTTGAATTTCTCAGGAACTACTGAACGGATTTACACCATTTAACAAAAATGGCTCTTTCTGAACCAAGGGCTACCTTTTTGCCAAATTTGGTGTAATTCCGTTCAGCAGTTCGGGCTGTAGCCGTGTCTAAAGTTTCCTATGGAAAATAACATGGAGAAAACACGTTTAGGGACCCCCCTTTTTTCGCGGCCCCTGCTAGGCGAATCACCCCGAAACTTTCAGAATAGGAGCTGACCAGAGCGGGCCACAAGTTTTGAAAATTTCGCGAAGATTCGTCAACCGGTGCCAAAGTTATTGGGAAAATAAAAAACGCTTTTCCTATGGAAACTAGGTCCTAACTATAACTATCTACTGGCAACCGCGTATCCCTATTTTGATCCAATATTCTGGGATAAGTCTTATCATATCCATACCTAGACTCTTGCCCACAGGTTGCAAATCAATAGGTCTCGGCATGGATTGAGGAGGCCCTCCACACCCTAGCCCCCTGGAAGACACAGGACAACACTCGGTCTAGACCAACTGCAGTTATGAAGGACCTTCTTCAGGAACAAAAGTCATGCAAGCGCCTTGAAAGTAAATGCATAAGAGCTATCATATTTTAGATAGAGCTGCATATCTACAGGTGACTAGGGAGTATCACAGGCAGATCAGGCTCTCTCGGACCCAATTTTTCTTGCAAAAGATAGACGAAGCAAATAATTCTCCTCACGAGATTTTAAGAATAGTTAAATCCCTCACGTCATTTGATCCCATGGCAGCGGTCAGGTCCCTTACTCCCAACAACTGTAATCAGATTGCTCATTTTTTCTTAGATAAAATGTCTTCTTTGTATGCCTTCTTCCCAGAAAAAGCAAAAACTATAGCTTCTCTCCCCCTAGATCATTATCTGGCTCATTACCAGAAGGTCCCTTTGGCATCAGAAACATTTCTGTAGAAGAAATTTGCTCTCTAGCTGCAAAGGTTAAGTAGGGCTCCCCACAAGACATGGCCTCTCCGGCCATTTTGGAACATGGGCTTGGGACTCTCACCCCAACTCTATGCACATTGCTCAATCTATCCTTCGAAGCTGGCCAACTCCCAGCTGAGTGGAAACACACTATGATGGTTCCTTTCCTTAAGAAACCCGCTTTGGATCCTTCCAAGCCTGAAAACTTTCGACCAATCTCAGTGCTTCCTTACTTTGCGAAAATTGAGGAGAAACATGTAAACTCTCAACTAATGAAGTTCATTGATGAAAATGACCTTCTACACGAGATGTAATCCGGTTTCAGGCCACAGTATAGCACTGAATCCGCCCTCTTATTAGCCCCAGAAATGCTACATACACTGGCTGACGAAGACAAGATGGCTGCACTAGTCTTGCTAGACCTAAGTGCGGCTTTCAAAACCGTATCAGATGGTCTGCTCCTGGAATGGATGTGGCTACAAGGCATAAGGGGAAGGGCCTACAAATGTCTTGCCAATTTTTTGGACAACCACTCATTCCAGGTTTTCATAAACCTCACACCTTGGAGATTATCCCCTTACAACATGGCGTGCCACAAGGATCAGCTTTAAGCCTGACCTTGTTCAACCTTTATCTCCGTCCTCTGGCTGATGTGGTTGAACGCTACGGTGTGAGGATCATGTCCTATGCTGACGATACCCAGTTGATCATTACACTGGCGATGATGGGAGGGCCGCAGATAATTTCAAATCCTGTCTGGTGGACCTGGCGTCATGGATGGACGCCAGTTGCCTTAGACTGAATGCAGACAAGACAGAGGTCCTGGTGGTTGGGAAGCAGCCCTTGATCTGGTCTCCTGATTGGTGGCCCTGTGAACTTAACGTGGCTTAACGCCGCCTTGTAAATAAGGCCCCCCTTTCACACTACACTTAGCGTGAAAGGGGTGTGCAATGGGTGTTGCGGTGGGCATTCCGCCGCAACACCCATTGCTTTTGATGCTGCCCCCTATTTACAAGCATGGCGTAAATAGGGGGCAGCGCCAAAATTAAGACAAGGGAAAACTTGGTCTTAACATGGCGAAAAGAGGAGAAATGCTTAATTTCTCCTCGTTTTTGCTATTTCTATGTGTGCTGCATTGTGCAGCACACATAGAAACAGCAAATCACCATGAATGATTGTTCATGTGCAGGAAGGTGACCCTTCCTGCACATAAAAAATCATTTAAAACAATGTGATTTGCAACTTCTAAGTGTACTGCACAATGGAGCACACATAGGAGTTACAAATCACCATTTGTGATTGTTTATGTGCAGGAAGAACACTTTCCTGTACATAAACAATCATTCCCTCAACGCTGGCACCCTTGCACTATGGTGCAAGGGTGCCTACGTTGGCACTAGGCAGCTGAGTTTAGCCCCAGAACTAGGGAAAATGCAGGGATGTGACTTACCATTGTTTATACGGTGCATCTCTGTGTTTTCAGAATGGCGGAGATGGCGCTAGCAATTTTTGCTTAACGCCACGCTTTGCCATTCACTTGTAAATATGCCCCAATGTGTTTTCTTTTTCTAGATTTATTTACCTATGAGATAGTTTCTGGTAATGCACTATTACAGACGCATTGCTTGCGCACACTCCCCCTATATTGCACCTCTGGGTACTTTGACATGCATTGTACAGACATAGTTGTATTTCCACTATATCTGGTATATTCCCCATTAAATGTGAATTGTTTAATATTGAATGTGTTATTTTTCTGATGAAGCAGAAACACATTTTTTTTTTTTATTTCTGAACCAGAAATTCAATGGTTATTGTCTTAGCATGGTAACCTCTATTTCTTTCAATATTGAGTTCCAGTTACTTATGCCACCAACTCAAACTGAGCGTTTTGATGACTTAAACGAGCATACCTGCCAACTCACACGGTGCAACTGTGTGACAAACGATATCGGCTCCCAACACATGCTCACCCAGTGAGGAGCCGATATCACACTGTGGCAGTGAAAACGAGCTGAAAATCACTGTAAATAGTGGTTTTCCAGCTCGGTTTCCGAGACATTGAACTGCCAACATCCATTAAGGGGTGTGAAAACACCCCAGGACATCAGCACCAGCCTCATGTATATATTTGTAAATTGATGCATCGGATTTAGTGGTGTGTGTGTGTGTGTAATAAATATACTTTTCCTTTTTTTAAAGAAAAAGCACTGACTGGACAACCATTTATTGAGTGTTAATATTGCATGACAGTGAATGGTGATTACCAGCCCAGACTACTTCCCCTGAGTAAGCCTTCAACTGCTGAGCTTTGCTACCCTGGGAGAGTCAAGTGCTACAAGGGGGTGTTTGGTTCCCAGTAAAGGGAAATTGTGGGCCTGTTACTTGTGTTTACCTCAATTGCTGACCAAATAATAACCCAATTGTTTTTCAATTAGCTTTCTGAAATTTGTTAGTCTATACTGAAATTGTTACATGTGAAACTACAACTCCCAGAATGCAATGTTATGCATGCTAGAAGAGTTCATTGGGGCTGTGCCCTGAGCCATAACAGTAAGGCCACCATCGATCCTCTCTGCAGTCTATGAAACGTTCTAATACTAATTCATTTATATGTAATTAGGCAGTACCAGATTTCGATTCATTTTGTAAATTATAATGATGAATATTCAATTCATATTTTTGAGATATATCACCTTAATACAATGATTTTCCTTTACCAACCTGCAGTACTCCTGTCAAGCACACATCCAGATGCCATTGAATTATGTTGTGTGCCTGTCTTGCTAACCAGCCACCTTCCCTGGGCTTCACATTTCAGGACCATTCCGAGTGTAACACTCTGTGTAAAGCACCGATGGACTGGATTGTGTACTACAATAATTATCAGCAGCTGAAACTAGTTGAAGCATTTCAATCTTCACCATTGTCTTCTTGTCAACAACACTCCCAAACTGCAACGAGTATGCCCGCAATCATTGGGCCATACAACGCATTCTGCACCTCACTAAGGAGGACTAACAAAGGTAAAACAGGTCTACGTTTGCTTATGTTCATGTTGAGACAGAACCTGACCTGGTAGTACAGGCTAACTCAGCTATCATATCAGGACCAAGACTGATTTGCATCACCCTTGGTCCTGCTATGGTAATGAGGTTGGTCCCTTACAGTAAACAAACAGTGAACAGAAAGCACGAATTCAGCCTAAGTAACTACCAGTGGCTGGGAATTATTTAACAAAACGTCTTCAAACATAATTGTTATCTTTTTTATCTGCAGACATTTGCATTTGAAAAGAAGAACTGGGTACAGTGAAAGAAAGAAAACAAAAGTAAAAGTGAAGGATGTTTCTGCTAAGTGTATAAAGAAAGTGGGAAACAGGAGGACTGGATAGCTCTGCTGTTCAGTATATGCTATCAACTTAACCATGCTCACATGCTCGGTGCTATAACCCGTACATTTCATAATTTCTTCTTTTTAAATATACATTTAACTATTTTCCAGTAAGATAACATACAGAAATCAAGGAATACATTCTGAAACATATATTGCTGTTGGGACTCTTTCCACTCATAAATCCATATGTTCAATATAGCACAGGATGTTATCAACGTGTAGAGGTTACAAGGATAGATTCAGTAGTGCCCCATATATGTTGCATCAGGCTGTGGCATAAAAATACAGTAACATCTTGGTCAGCTACCCTGCCTGAAACACCATGCGCCCTGCAGGCCTTTGCATATGAAGCAAAATCATAGAGGTTGGTGAAGATCACACCATCCACCCCATATGTTTTTGAATTTGCTTTTCTATATTTGATTACTGCACCAATCCACAAACCTATAAGTTACCTTGCTGCCCCATGGACTGGCTATGTCTTGCCTGCTAGTGCCAAACAACCATTTTAGTGTCAGATGGTCTCCCCAGATACTCAACAATATAATTTTGACATTCCACGCCAGTTGTATTTCAGAGACCACTGAGTGTTGCTGATTCACTTTTCACCAAACCTTGGTCATTTCCACTAGAATGGAAGAAGGGCCCAACCACGCTGCACCCCCTAGACATGCATTCAAATTCCCCTAACCAAACAATATGAACTGTGCTTCAATACTATGGGGCCGATTCCGATTCGGGCCGGAAATCTCTCCGACCGAGCCGGACCCGGAGAGATTTCCGACCGAATCGGACTCTAGCAGTCCGACCGAACGAGTACGATGCGCACGTATGCTATCGGACTCGATTCGGTCGGACTCCATTGAAGTCAATGGGAGCCAGTCGTACGACGCGTACACGGGCTCCCATTGACTCAATGGGCATGACGCGAACAAGGGCGCCCCCTACAGCGTGTTCGCGTCGATGCGGGTCGCGCCATACATGCACGTGTAGGGGGACCCATGTGTCCCCTGTGTGCGACTCGCGTGCCTACGCTTCCAGGGGGTCCGACACGGACCCCCAAAGTGCGGCTCCGACAGCTCCTTGGAGCCGGACTGCGCGAGTCGGTCGGAGCGGTCGCGATGCGCATCGTACTTACCCGGCCGGGAACGTCTCCATAGCGCGGTGCGCGTCGTCCCCGTGCGAGTCGGTCGGAGCGGTCGGGTCCTGCGTACGAGTCGGTCGGAGATTTCGCGAGCGCACGCATCGTACTCGCTCGCCCGGACGCACGTACGATTTGGTCGGGAAATAGGGCTCCGAATCGGATCCGGTAAAGCCGAATCCGATTCGGAGCCCTACCGGCCGAGATCGGAATCGGCCCCTATATGTTTTGTTTAAAAGCTTTAGCTATACATACCACTGATAATCTATCCCTTATATCCACTTCCCTGGGGCCCCATAGGCCTCCTTCCAGTTTGGGTCATCTAGCGCACCCACAGTCTACACATCTGCTTTACCACTTTATCATGGGAATCGTTTGTGTTTTGTATGTTTGCAAAATGGCTATGCAGCCCAGGGACTCCAGCTGTACCCTACAATGTAGCAGTGAGCAGACCTGATGTCATTCATGACCGGATTGCATCTTTCAAGAGCATGTAAAAACCTAACTTATTCAAGGTGCACTCCTCCTTCAGTTGATCATACATGTTCAACCTACTTGTGTCCTAAATGTCCCTGGCCGTAATGATCCATATTGGGTCAGATTTCAGAAGCCCAGCAGTGATTTCAGTCCCGTCAGGGTTTGGCCCTCCCAGAGAGGCATTTCCGTAGTTATGATACCCTAACAGCCCATCTTCCATGTAATGGTCTCCAAGGCTGGTGCCGCCATGTGTGTGAGTTCCAGCAATGTATGTATGGCGGAGTCCCCAACTAAGTCAATGCTGGTTAACGTCTAGCTCCCATGGCAGCACCTCAACCGATTTGCAAAGCAAGTTCGTCAACCGGAGAGAAGTCCCAGTAGTTTACCTCCACCAGCAGGGATTCCCAGAAGTATTCCCATATAGCCAGACGTGCCAGCAGTCCATCATATACCCCTTTGCATATTTTGACTCCAGTAGAGGGTCCAGTTGAAGTCTACATGTCACAATTTTAATCAATCGTTTCTGGTAAAAGCATGTGGATTGTAATTTAGCACAACAGAAGTATCCAGTGGCTTCTTCACCCACGTCTGTTGAGCAGACATGGCCATGTGCATTCTAAAAAGTCAAGGCGCATCAAAGTTTGGATGTTCTAATGAATTAGGAACTGGGAACATCAGCACTGGTTTACACACAGGAAAGGAACTGAAAACAACTGTTCTTTGAATTTAAGAATGAATCTGGGTCGCCCTTCCTTGGGACCCTTCTCCTGGGCCTCGCAGCACTTGACCGTGGCTGCAAGGCCAAAAGTAACAACCCCCCTTCCTTATGCCTGGCAGCACTGAACCATGTGTAAAGACTTAGGGGCAGATTTACAAGGCCCTTGCGCCACTTTTGCGTCATTTTTCCCACGTTAAAAGTGACGCAAAAGTGGCGCAAAGGCATGTAAATAAGCCCCTTATAGTTCAAGTATTAGATACGAAATGATCCTTTATTGAAGCAGCATAGTACCGACTGACTACATGCTAGCCAGTTAAAGGAAAACACACTCAGCCTATTCGCATTCAAGAACCGGCATGGCAACAGCAGAAAGATGCAGCATTTAAACACAAACAAAAGATCAATACATAACAATACTACAAAACAATAACACAATGGGGATGAGGCCCAGGGGATGGAGCTCCCCTCCCTTGACCCCGCAACGCTGGATACTGGATGGAAGCCTTCAATAATATGAATCAAACACCCCACCCCCGTTGCTATGTTACAAAAGTGAAGGACAGGCTCCACACCTCAGTCACTGCATCTTTAGGCCCCATCCTCTGCAGGGTAGCCAGCTTTCACTCATCACTTTGTGTCGAGCAAACTGATGCTCATTATTTCTCCGGGATGTCTATATAGGGTGGCAAAAGTAGTTGAGCTTATTTTTGTAGTTTCATCTCATAACACCCTAACCTAAATCAGAACCTTTTTCTATTTAGCAGCTGCAAGAGTGTTATAGAGGGAACATTAAGGAAAAGCGTGAAATCATTTCTAAATAACGTTATGCTTTTGGTGTGTTTACTGTGCAGAAACAACCTTTCACAAAAGATTTTTTTTGTCTATGGGCACTGAGGAACCCGTTTTCTACAATATAGTATTAATTGTCCCATCACAAACGTTCCTTAGAGGGCAATCTTCTTATGTTTATTCATTGAGAAAGTTATGAGGCTTGAAAAAAGCCGTCCTGCATAGAAATTGGTTCTCCTACTTGACCAAATTGCTTGCTCTTGGGCAAATCATGTTCTCCCTGAGCATGTGTCATGTTATCTGCATTAGATTATGGGCTTCCTGACCATTACTTGAATGTTTGGGTTTTACGGTCGACCCCTGCTCACTTATGGTTACTATAATCTCTGTTTTTACATTACCCCCTTTTAACACCACTAAAGCAGGGGTGCGTGAAATTCATAAGTTGCTTTCATATCATTAGATGAAATTTTAGCAAACATATGGGAAATTACACATAATTATGTGAAATTCAATTCGTCATTTAATGCTATATTTTAAGACAAAATGCGCTCTGGCATCAATTTTTGACACTTGGACACATTGCGCACAAAAAAAGTGCAAACAACCAAAAGCACCATGAACAACATCTGCTCGCATTTTGCTGTTCCTGTGCATTCGTGGCAAAAATGTACCACAAATAGCTCATTTGCTGTAAATTTGTTCTGCTAATGGTGCATAATTATGTGAAGTGGGGTAATGGTGTAATTTCAGGAATTTCACGTAACAGGAGTAACACAAAATATCTGAAATTCCACGAATTCCACTGGAGTAATATAAATTTCACCCATGCCTACTCTAAAGGTACACGCTTTGCTAAATTGGCCATCCTGTGATCTGCGTCCTTCTCTCAGTTTCCATGTTAACAAATCTTGGCACCTCACACCGCTCCACAATTGTTGTTTGCAGTACAGGTGCTTAGAAGTCCCCTTCAGCCCTTTTTGAAAAAGCGGGGCATTTGGCATCCTGCACAATTACAGTGCAGAATGATGGACAAACATTTAAAAATGTTGAAGAATCCTGTACTATGCCAAAATACTTCTCTGGGTTTGCAGCGCTGGTCCATGGCCACGAGGCCCAGGTGTGGGGTAGGCCTTGGTGGAATTCTTGGAGTTTCACTTTGTGGAACTCCATTAAGTTTAAAAAAACTCAGCAAGATTCAGCAGGATTCAGTGAACAGGCAGAAACAGGCACGCTGTGCTGCTTGCACTGTGTTTTAGCGCCGGGATCTAGTTCCGCACTGAAAAATCAGCACGGATGGTATCATGCAGGGTGCCAGAGGAAACAGCTTCTCGAGTTGATTTTGAAGCTGCTCGAGTTGATTTTCTACTCAAGGGCAGGTTTCTGACCGTGATCGGTCATGAACGCCAGCGTTGGAGAAATCTCACTTGGTGTCTGCCTAGAAACTGAAAATTGTACTAAAGGACTCCAAATCTTACTCGAGAACATACTATTTGCGAGCCGCGTGTGAGAAAAAAACTCCACCATGCGGCAGTACTCACATGAAAATGAGATGGGAAGTAAAATCCTAAGCGCCATCTTGTGATGGGTTAATATTGGTCTAGAATGTGATGAGATGGACTTGATCGATCAATGATGTTGAAAACAATATTTACAGTGCGTGACATCTCTATAGGCAAAGATGCCTAGGATTCATGAATAAATCATAAAGAGTAGTCTCTCAATATGAACAGGAATGCGGAGCCCACGATAAAAAAGTGTATAGCTTTCCCTGAAATGAGCATGCGTGTAATATCAACAAAGTTAGGCTCTAGAGATTTTTCTAAAACAATTTACCTGTGTATGTTTGCATGAAAGCATAACAAAATGAGACAACTTCTTTGGCATGGCCTATATATTGAGTAGGAGACCGAAAAGATGACCCCAAAAAAATCTTATCTATGTTTAGAGGAAGACTCAGTGTATAGGGAATGGTACAGCAGGGAAGATAAATTCCCTAGTCGGGCTAGGATGAAATAAACCTATGATTTTAATATTTAAATGAGATCATCCAGGAGGATGAGTATGTACTCGCGTTTTATGAGAGTTTGGTTGCTTAATGCGAGGATGCCATGGAGGGAATAATGCCTAACACTTACCTGTCAGAAATGATGGTATTATTAATGAAGCAAATATATAATGTGGGCTATCATACGGAATTCACCTTACTAAAAGATACAGCTTACATGATAGTAATATGAATTAATGAAGTATGTTTGTTTATTATCCACAGTACACTTAAGAGTGTTATAAAATGTGTACTTTCCAGACCTAAGAGTAGAAATCAAGTGATTTTCCACACAATTTCCTCATTAAGGCCTTCTTTCACTGTATTCAGGGTAAATATCCAAAAGGTCTCTCTTTGTTTATGTGTCTCAACAACAGAACAGATATATAAACAAAGGGATCCACCCTTAACCCGTTTGCTGCTCCGAACGTTCCGCGCCAGTGGGGAACGTTCTATTAAACGGGCGGGGCCGCGTCGGCCAACGGACGTGCGCAGCACTACAGAGGTAGTGCTTGCGACGGCCGTTGGCCGACGCACACAGCAAACGGGTTAAGAAAAAGACATGCAGTGTTCCTCCAGATATGTGTGTCTCCTACAATGGTGGAAAACACACAGCTTTGTTAAAATACCCCTCACCCACCAAAAGGGCCCTTGGTGGCATGCTTCATCATCGGGGCCTTCCCGTCCCGCTGCGGGGCGGGGCGTGCTGCGACCTACGACTACGTGGGAGCACTGGTTTTATTACAAAACTATGTGTGGTGTAGGGGTGTGAGTAGAAGGGTCAAAAGTATGTGAAAGTGGTGTATAATTAAAAAATATCTGGCTCTGTGGAAAACAAAATTTTTTAATGTTCCACGGAGCCGCGAGGAGGTAGTAACCAGGCAAGGAGGTAACCTTGAAAACTGTCTGATTATAGGTGCTCCTTCCCTCTCGTTTTGCAGGCTCATGAGGCTTATAACGGGCTAATTATAAAGCTGTACCAGTTAAGATACCTATTGGGGTATAGTATACAGTGCATGAATATTATATGCACCACTTAGTATTTATATGGTACTATCACTTTTTTACTATTCTTACTTTAATTGAGTGTAGAAGGGATATTCTTTGGTCCTGATGAGAAGCCAGGGGAGGGCTTCGAAACATGTCGGCACAGGAAGCACTGCCCATTAGAGCTTAGTCCTTCCGTCTTATTCCCCACTTTTAATAATATCAGCTCGAAGAAACATTAACATTTTTTGTTTTCCACAGAGCCAGATATTTTTTAATTATACACCACTTTCACATACTTTTGACCCTTCTACTCACACCCCTACACCACACATAGTTTTGTAATAATACCAGTGCTCCCACGTAGTCGTAGGTCGCAGCACGCCCCGCCCCGCAGCGGGACAGGAAGACCCCGATGATGAAGCATGCCACCAAGGGCCCTTTTGGTGGCTGTGGGGTATTTTAACAAAGCTGTGTGCTTTCCACCATTGTAGGAGACACACATATCTGGAGGAACACTGCATGTCTTTTTCTTAAGGGTGGATCCCTTTGTTTATATATCTATTGATTAGAGGAGGACGTATCCACCTCTTATGCTCTTTCTGAGCACTACCTCTTCACTCCCCCCTTTTGTTTTTTTGATCAACAACAGAACAGTCTGGTTTAGATCTCACTTTTTCTAAAATAAGCCATTTAAGTTCATTTTCTGTATGTTTATTCTCATAGCAATGCTGGACCATCAGGGCTGTGAGTTTTTTGGTCCTGATCACAGATTTATGCTCAGAGTATCTGATCCTAAACTCTCTGTCAGTTTCTCCATTACTGCCCAAATTGCATGGAAATCGTATGAGGTACACAATATAATGGCTCCTACAGTTAGTCATATCTTTTAATATGCCTGTGCGGCCACTATATTCCCATTGTTCTGTGACTAAGGCTGATTCACACGCTTGACATGTGCCACACTTGTGGTTACCTTTAATCTGCAGTAAGCCTGTGATAGATCTCTGAATTGGATTGTCTCCATACTTGTCCCTTGTATGCACCAGCTTATCTTTGAGATTGGTATTCCTTTGATATGCTAACATTGGTCTTTGTAGCTTATCATGATCATCATTAGCATTTAATATATTCCAATTTTTTTCCAAGATCTTTTTAACTTTGAAATTCAAATTGGAATGGTTGATGACACATACCAGTTTGTCTTCCTTTCTCCGCTTATTACCTGAGAGGAGAGATTACAGTATCTAGCTCTTTTAAGAGCTGTCCTCACCAGGCGTTTTGGATACCCTCTTTCCAAGAGTCTTCTTTTGAGTTGATCACCATGGGTGTCATACTCTTTGATGTTAGAACAATTACGGTTAATCCTTAGAAATTCCCCAAAAGGGATTGAGTCTTTTTGAGAATTTGGGTGAAAACTGTTGTGTTATAAAATAGTATTTTTGGCTGTTGGTTTTCCATAGAAACTGACTTGTAATAGTCCTGTATGGCCTGAAATCAATATATCCAAAGATTCTACTTTCTCATTGCTATAATTGGCTGTAAACTTGAGGTTGTTGTCACTGGAGTTAAGCCATAAGATAAAATCTTGCAGGGCTTTCTTCTCCTTCCCAAACAAAGAAGATGTCGTCTATAAACCTGCGCCAAAGTTTCACATTTTCAAAGAACGGCGCTGCTTCATTGAATATGTGCTTGCATTCATATTAACCCATATAGATGTTTGCTATGCTGGGAGCACATGATGCTCACACGCTGGGCCCCTTTATTTGTTGGTAGGTGTTACCTTTAAATTAAAATAGTTGTCCCGGAGCACTATCTCGAGGCACTTTAAAATTAACCGGTCTTTCTCCAGAGGTTCTACTAAGTAGGGCTGCTACTGACTCAATGGCTTGTGGCTGCGGTATGTTGGTATAGAGAGCCTCTATATCCAGTGTGACTAGGAATTCTCGTTCAGGATTGAATGGTGTGTTTTCAGTTTTAGCTATTACATCTCCAGTGTCTCGGATGTATGACTGGTAATTGCGAGTCAGGGGACAGGAATGCGTCAACATGCTTGGAATGAGGTTCAATGCTGGCGTTGATAGACAAAATAATCGGGCGCAGGGGCGGATTATTCACATCTTTATGGGTTTTGGGCACTCCATATATGGCTTAAGCCACAGGATTAGACTTATTGAGAAACTCATATTCTTTTTGGCAGATATGTCCTGCTTCAAGAGCTTTTTTAGTAATGGTACCAATCTGTGTATTGAGCTTGGCCAGCATGGACGTATTAGCTGATCTATAATGTTCAGGGACTGCTAACATTGTTTGTATCCTAGTCGTGTAGTCGTGTGTATCCATGACAACTATCCCTTCTCCCTTATCACAGGGTTTGATGGTGATGTCAACCTGAGTCAACCTGAGGTGAAAAATCTTAGTACCTGGAAATACGGCATTCTGCAAAGTTTGTCTTTCTGCCTGAAAAGCTTTGCAAAGTTCCATATGTTTGCCTTTTGTGTAGTCTCAAAAGAATTTCAGTTTTCCTTTGCCTGTTGTTTTCTCCCCATAGTGACATCATTTTCAGTTTAAAAGAACTCATTCATATCAAACAAGGCTGGGGTAGTGCATCATGCTATATATATATTTTTTTTAAGCACAGCGCCCATAGAACAGCTTATTTGTGTCACAATTGCATGCCGCAAAGTGTATGCAGAAATGTTCTACTTATATGTGCATGTTGCTTAGCTTTTTTAAGTGCTAAGCAGTGAGATATTCCACAAGAGAACAGTAAGGGCCTCCTTTAGACCGCTGTTGATCAGCTGCCAAAGTGCTGGGTATAGACACCACTCATGCCAGCCTTGATCCGACTGAGATGCCATATTTAGAGAAAAATGCTGGTTTTGTTTGCTAAATCGTCTTGCACTGCTTTGGTGGGAGTTGCTAGGACATAAAAAAACAAAATAAAACGCATTGCCCAACTGACCATAGTGCTATGATCCACTAAAGACCACCCAAAAAGCGTAGGGTGTTTCATTTGGAAAAAAACATTCTGAGGTACCAGGAGCTGTCTCTCAGCAAATAGGGAACAGTTTTGCATTTTTGCTGTCAAAGTTTTCTGACAACCAAGGTGGAGATGCATCTATCACTGGGACAACAGTCTAGAGCAGTGGTTCTTAACCTGTATTCCATGAATCCATAACTGCTTGGAAAATGAAATCATATTAAGAGACTAATAAATAGCATGTAAATAAATTAGCAAAATGTGCAATTGAAACTTAAAATGTTATGTAAATGGGAAGGAGTTTGAAATTGAAGGCTAAAAACTAAATTTGATTCCACATATTGATTTGTGGGAACAGAACAATTGCATCAAACAGAATATAGTATTAATGTTAAGTGACCTCAGTTGAATTTAGAAAAGCTCCAACCTCGCCTTAAAATTAAAATCTCGATTTTTTTATATTTGTTTGTGAATTAAATAAAGCATTTTATCATTTGAGTATTTGCTTGATGAATGCTTATTTCATTATGTTTTGTGTATTGTTTTATGGTTTAAATCATCAAAAATGTTTAGCCAGTGTCCCCGGCTTCCAGTACTGACTCAGTGGGGGTCCAGGGCTTTCAATAATGACTCAGTGGGAGTCCCCGGGTTCCAGTAATGATTATGTGGGGTCCACAGAAGTCAAAAGGTTAAGAACCACTAGAGGGTTTCTGACGTGCCACGAGGCCTTTTCCACGCATAGTCCATTACAACGCATGCTAAGCAACATTTATCCCTTCTTTCAGACAACATGGACTTGCAAGATTTCTTATCCGGTCCCAGATCTCCCCGTTCTAAACATTTCATATATGCACATATAATGAAATTTGGAAAATTTCACAACAAAAAGCTGCTGAAAGGCTTTAAGAAATTGATAAGGAAAATTTAGAAAAAGCATTGGTTGTTGTTGATAATGGCATGACCACATTGTCTACTCACATTTATTCATTGAGTAATATTGTGCCATCTGTATTTGATATCATACACAATGACATGTCTGAACTTTTACATGGTCAAGGTCAATTAAGATCAATTTTACAATTGAGTTGGACATTGCAGGTTTTCAAATCAAACTGAGCACCATGTAAATATTAAAATGCGACAGAATAGTTTTTGCCTTACAACTTTTCACGTATGCTACAGGTCATGGCAAAGAAAGACGCAACTTACAAAATGCTTCATAAAGAACATTTAAGCAAACTGCCCTTTAATGTAGCTGAAACACCTTCAGATATTTGGTTGATCTATGGTTTTATTTTTCTAAAAATCTCTACATTTCATTTCTCATCTTGTCTGAAACACTTTCAAGTAGGCAGATATGAATGAATGGAAGGTAACTTTCTGCATGATACTTGATTTCTTTCTTCCAATTGCAAATTTGCGAGTGGCAACAGAGACGTTTTTCTTAGTGGGAATGAATGCTGATTTCCCTTGAGCCTTTCATTACTTTGTAAAGAGATAACACTGCAATTTGGCGTGTTATGTGAAGGAAGTTCTCGTCCCTTTGATTAAGCCAGTTTTTTTGGTTACTTTCTAATGGAAGTTACTTGATTCGGACTGGCCAATGTCGCTGTGGAATAAAGCCAGATGTCCCTTACATTGTATTAGTTTCCAAGGTTGTGAACTGCTGTACGAATGTACTATATCCAACTACGCACATGGCTGGGGAACTTATCTTATAGTCTAGCGGTAACTTTGTTAGGTTATGCCGACTTAAAGCCTTATTGTTTCAAAAAGATGTCGCACTAACATCTGCAAGAGAAACGTTTGATCTCCAAATTGCAAGGTCTTCATCTGAAGTACAATCATTGTTGCACACTAATTTGCAGCTACATTTTCCTGAAGTTGTACACCACATTTTTAATGCTTCAAACACCGCTGATGCTGTATACGTTTTTGAAAGATTAGATCTGGATTTGTTTCTGCATTCCAGACTATACTTGGAGTGATTCCGTCTTTTATACACTGACTTTTTTCAAGTGTTTTTGGAGGTATTCCATTGATATCATTTCCGTTAATTGCCGTTTTGGTCCTATTCTTGTTGCTTCGCAATGGATGTTCCACAACATAGTCAAATGGTGATGGAATTTCCACATGCCTGTCTGTGCAGTGAACGCATGGTGCAGTACTTTAGGTTATCTCTGTTACTGGAATTAAATGACAACTGGCCTTTCTCTTTCTGGCCCATGTAGTTTCAGAGTGTACAGCATGTGGTTAGCTTCCTCTGGTGTTCTTTCAGATGTGCACTAGATATATGCCTTGCTAGGCAATTGGTAACAACTACAGACATGGATCTGCTTGTGTATCCGATGAGGGTGCCTCTCCAGTGCTGTCCTATATTGCTACCTGTTAGACCTGGCATCCTTGGCATGCTTTCCCCTGACGTTTTGCCTTCTAACTTCCTGTTTTTGCTGACTTTGTTTTTGCGGGCCTTAGGAATCTGCATACTTGACCACTACTAACCAGTGATAAAGTGCATGTGCTCTTTACTTTAAACATGGTAACATTCCATGGGGTCCCGCAGGGTTCGGCTATAAGTCCAATCCTTTTTAATTTTTATTTGCGCCCACTTATCTCCCTCATAAAATCTTTCGGCATTGAAGTTATAAATTATGCAGACGATACCCAACTTGTCTTTTCATTTGAGGGCAACAATGCAGTCCCCCTGGAAAAATGTCATAGCTGTATGCGGGAGACAGCAGGTTGGCTCAGAGAAACTCTCTGCAATTCAATGGCGATAAGACGGAAATACTATACTGTGCTGCAAGTAAAACCCCCCGTCCTCTACCAGCGGATTTTTGGCCAGCCTCTGTAAATAATCCCCCGCTGCCTGTTAAGACAGCTCGTAATTTGGGAGTACTACTAGATAGTAACCTACAATTAGACTCCCAAGTGAATAAAACAGTGAGCACCTGTCTATCTCTGCACCGAGCTCTTCGAAAAATACTCCCTTTCTTACCAGCTTCAGCTAGACCCCAAGTGGTAAGGAGTGTTATCATGAGCAGACTAGACTATTGCAATGCCCTACTCCTGGGAGCCCCAGTCTCCTTGCTAAAAAAGCTGCAAAGGATACAAGTAATGGCAGCTAAGCTTGCATTAAACAGACAACGCAGAGCCTCTGCCTCGCTTAGCTTAAAAGATCTTCATTGGTTACCCATCGCGCAGAGAGTTCAGTTCAAGGCACTCTGTATTGTTTATAGGGCAGCTCATAAAATGGGGCCTAAGCCCTTACAGAGGAAATTCCTCTGGTACTCTCCAGCTAGAAGCCTCCGTTCTTCTTCAGCTAATTTGATATGTACTCCACATTTTAACAAAGCTCGACTGGGAGGCAGATCGTTTAGTCTTGTAGCGTCCAGACTCTGGAATACATTGCCTATTGAGATCAGACAAATTATTACTCTGCTGCGGTTTAGGAAGAAACTGAAAACCAGACTTTTTCCGAGTAATTAACTCTACAGTCCCTTCGACCCGACCTTTTCAGTTACGCACAGTGTTCCTTTAGTGATAATCCCAGCGCCAGGATACCCGTTGGGTGGCAGCCGCGCTATAGAAATGTTACTTACAATTACAATTACAACATTGGCTTTAGGCACAATTGGACTATTTGATTTAATTATAAGTTCCTAGTAAAGTGCACTACATGTGCCCTCGGCCTGTAAATCAAATGCTACTAGTGGACTTGCAGCACTGACTGTGCCACCCTCTTAAGTAGCCATTTAAACATGTCTCAGGCCTGCCACTGCAGAGCCCTTGTGTGCAATTTTTAATTGCCATTCGACCTGGCATGTTAACCTACTTGTGAGGCCCAAACCTTCCTTTTTAGGTCTCGCCTACGCAGCGCGCATGCGCTGCATGGCAAAAAGACCTTTTGCCATTGATTCGGCTTTTCAGACTAAAACGTGCACGCGTTCCATTGCCTTCAATGGCAACGCGTGCACGTTTGGCGATTCACTTGCGGGAGCGAGCGGCGCCATATGGTAGCAATTATCGCTCCTGGTGCCGCTCGCTCCCGCAAGTGAATCATGCAGGCTCCCTCCTCTCCCTCTGCTGCCGTGCGAGGCGCGCGCGCTTGTTTTAAAGACTGTCCTGGCGCCCGGTAGCTGCAGAAATAAATACACGCCCTGGTTTTTGGTGCTTCCTTTACAGTACTGTGAGTGATTACGCTTCTACCGGTCCTTTCACCGCACTGTGTCTTGAAGTTCAGTGGTTTGTAGTGCTGCCTGCTGTGCCGCCCTGCCCCCTTTACGCAGCACAGCTGGTTTTAATGTTGGACCAGTCTCCTCCCTCAGAGCCTATTAGCATGTCCCTGTGAATAATCGAGGCATCAGGGAAGGAGTATTAATCTGACTGGTTTCATTCATCATAGATTTGCACAGTTATATGAATGTTTTCTATTTGAGTCACAGTACGGAATGCATGTAATTGCCGTTAGTGATTATGGACATCTCTTCACTGTCTTCTGTTTCCTCTTGTAGATGCACAAACTAAAGCTTATCAGGTCCTGTTTTTTTTCATTTGCTTTTTTTATGCTTCAGTACAATACAAAACTTGTAGTCTTCGTTTGCTAATATAAATGACAGAATTATGGTTTCCATAATGCAAAGAAATCTGCACTGATGAAGCTGCATCTGTGTGACATGAGTCAGCTTGAGATTTTGGCTGTCTTTTTTGGCTAGTCTAATCTATCTGAAATGGACCAAGTACGCAACCTCTGAAATGCTGTTCTGTGTTTTTTTGTTCGTCTTATTTTTCTTTCATGTGGTCTTTTTATAGGTTTGTAGGATTTGCAGTTTTAGTCCATCAGCAAACATGGTTTGTATATTGATACTAATGGTTTGATGAGCTAAACGATTTTGTGATTGCAAGCCCTACGATTTGGAAAACTCAGGGTTTGTGACTGCAAAATGCCTTTTTGTTAAATATCAAAACCTGTTTTACGAGTTGGAACATGGGGTTCGCGATCCATACAGATTCGCGATTTAGAAACGGCATGAAGGGGCGTTCCTTTCAAATTGTAGTTTTGTAACCTATGTATCAGTTCTATTCGACCTCAATTCCGGTCACAGACTATTGTCGAATTACGACTACTTAAATGTAGGTGATAACTGATTCACAAAATCCTTTGGGAATCGGGTGGGCAGCCTCAGGGGGAGTAGACCATGGACCATCGCCTCCTTTCCTGAAATGAGCATAGATTAGAAACTTTTCTTTTATCTTATTTTAAGTAGCGATGGTTCCTGTAAGGAACTCCAGCCGCGCTAAAAAAGTTTTACTTTTGGTAATACAGACACTGGGATGGAAGTTTGCTGGCCATTATCCGTGTGTTTTGCAGGCAATTACTGGAGGAGAGGGGGCTCACATTGTTACCTGCTTAATGACTTTTAATTAGGCAGGTCATTCTGTGACCCCCTGTGAATGGTGATTGTATGAACCGACCTAATAGTACATATCTGCTTCTCAAACTCAGATTTCATTGACAAAACTCGGTGTACAATTTGAGACCTTTTTTTCTTTGTGAAACCAGCGTTAATACATCCGGCCCTATATGTGACCGTAAAGTGCAGTATCATACTTCTGAAGCGTTCTTCTGTATAATAACTTTCCCGGTTTTGAGATGTGAAATTCCCTATATTTATAATTTTCCTTGTTCTTATAAAAATGTATTCTAACAATCATGTTTCATTGAGGATATGACGTGTCCCTTACTGGGTTCGCTCCACTTCCACCTGTAAATCTAAGAAAAGCAAAAAGAGGGAATAAACGTAGACCAGTGTTGATAGGGGCGTTTCTTTTAGTTTTTAAAAGGACGCTCACCAACTAGGGTCCTAGTGGCATGCTTCATCATAGAGTCCTCGCACAGATATCTTGAATATCTGGGCGGACTCGACTTTTATAATCAGGGGAGCCCCCATTTGTCTTTGACAAGGAATCTATCAATAAAATTGCCTAAAGGTATCCCAATGTCTATTCTTAGAATTTATACCAGGAACCACTGACAAGATTAACAAGCATTGGCATAGCCAATAGGTCTCGCGTTTGGGACCTTATAAGGATTGTGCTGCATAACAAAATACTTATAAGGTCCCAAAAGCGAGACCTATTGGCTATGCCAATGCTTGTTATTACATGTAGGTCACCCCTAAGGTAGGCCCTGGACAGTCCATGGGCACGGTGCAGTGTTTTTAAAAAGTAGAACATGTATTTTTAAGCTTTACATGTCCTGGTAGTGAAATACACTTTAATTAGATTTTCACTACTGCAAGGCCTATCTCTCCCATAGGTTAAAATTGGGACTGCCTTATTACATTTTATAAGTGTAGTTTAAAATTGGGAAGAGATGGAAAACCCAAATTTGGAGTCTCTGGACTCACAATTTAAAAACACAATGGATGGTGAAGTTGGTTTTTAAATTGCGGTTCTGAAAACGTCACTTTAAAAAGTTGCCATTTTCTTACTTAAACCATTTGGTGCCTTCTGCCTGTCTCTAAAATACACATCTGGGGTGGCTGACAGCTGGCTTCCTGCACCCCCTCTAGACAGGCACACACAAAGGAAGGGTAGGTGTGACTGAGTAACCATCGACATGTTGATGGGTCATCCTGAGCAGGATGGGAGGGATAAGCTGACACTCTAAACCTGCATGGGCTGTGTTCTGTCCCCACACAAAGGATTGCATACCCTCCTGGAGTGAGTCTGAAGCCAGGGCAGGAAAAGCAGGGTCTTGTGCACTTCAAAGCATCTCTTTGAAGTCCCCCTACTTTATAGGTCCAACTGGGTATAAGTACTGCGCCTCTGACACCACCAAATCAGAACACATCTGGAACTGAGGACATTCTACCAGGAAGAAGGACTGTTGTGCTGCCAGGAGGGATTACCACTTTGCTGAACTGCTTGGCTGTGTTGGCCTACTGCCTGCTGCTTCTTGCCTGGGAATGAGAAAGGCTGGATCTGCATCTCTACATCCCAAACCCTAAGTACTCTCCAAGGGCTTGTTGGCTTGCCTTCTGTTTCTGAAGTCTCAGACATATCAAAGACTTCACTTTCACCTTCAACTCAGCGCCTGTACTTTATTTGCTTTAATTCTGGTTCTGCCAAGTGGTGCCAATCCAGACCAGGACACTTAGAAGTGAGTTTAAAGTGCTACTTCTCCCAGAACTTGCTCATCAACACCATTGCACCGATCATAACCAGTGCATCTCCTGTTGCGAGATCAGGATTGAAGTATCACCGCTGTTGCAGGGTCCGGACTGGTGCATGGCACTCGGAATTGCCACATCGCATCCAGTACCACCTATTCGGAAACCAACGCATCACCGCAACTGCGTGGAGAAGATTGACACATTGGCCCTCCAACATGGATTAACCTGGCGCATCACATTCGGAACCGGCACACTTGGAACCGGCGCTTCGCTCAACAGAATTGACACATACCAAAGTTACGTGGAGAAATCCAGCACAACCCCCAACTTGCATGGGGATCAACGATGCATCTTGTGCTGCGTCAAGGAATAAGGTACTTTTGCTCAGCGTGCCCTGCTTGGGACCTGTAGTCTGCCTGTGCTCAATTGCAGATGCCTGAACTCTTGACTTTATCCCGGTCCAGCATGACCAATTAACTCTTTGAGCGCTAATTGCTTATAAGCGCTATTTTTGCATTTAATCTTTAAAAATTCATACCTCGAATTCTACTGATTGTATTTGTGTTGTTTTAATCTTGATTATTTATAAAAATATTCCCTATTTTTCTAAACTGGTGTGGAGTCTTTTTGTGCTGTTTTTACGGTGTTAACTGTGTGTTGTGTGCACCAATACTTCACACATTGCCTCAAGTTAAGCCTGACTGCTCTGTGCCAAGTTACCAGAGGGTGAACACAGGTTAATTTAAATTGTATTTCTGACTTACCCTGACTAGGACTGTGGTTCCTGCTTGGATAGGGTGCATACGTATGCCAACCAGAAACCCAATTTCTGACATTGGTGATCAGCAGTGAGGATAGGACTTGTATTTGTGCAGTACATACAGTGATTGGTGTACACTACTATCCATAACTCAGACCAATTCGAACCTTTTTAAATTCTCCTGATTGGCATTTTAATTTTATTCCAATATCATATCTCTGTCTAGAGAAGCAACATCTGGACCTGCAAAAATTGATTTTGAGATTGCCAAGCTGGAGACCTACACCTTGGCCCAGCTCAAGGGTTTCTGCAAGGGGTTTGAGCTTTAAACTAAAGGCTTCACCAGGAAGATGGTCCTGCAAAAGGCATTGAGGACCTGGATAGAAGCTTGTGATGCAGTACCTGTGACCCCAGATGAGGAGGATGAGGAACTGGATGATAATGAGGAACTGGACCAGGATTCACAGGAAAATCTGGGACTTCCTGTGGGGCAGGGATGCCAACATCCTGCCAGGAGCAGTGGTGCCAGCAGGGCAGGGATCAGTATATCATCCAGAGGGCAGTCCCCTGAGAAGGTAAAGGACAGGAGAGGGGAGATCAAATTAAAATTGGATTTGGCTAAGTTCAAAGTGGAGGAGAAGATTACTGTGGAGCATTTGGCTCATGAGAGGAGCCTGAGAGTACTAAACATAAAGGCCAGGAGGGCTGAGTCCAGCCGAGATGGTGGCAGCATTTCATTAATGTCCTTTGACAAGAGAGTGCACAAAGGCCAAGGGTCTGGCGCCTGATTATGGAGTGGGAGGTAACATAGACAGATGGTTTGAGGTGTATGAGATTGCTTTACAGATGCACACAATCCCTTAGGAGTATTGCGGGGCTAGTATGTGGAAGCATATCCCTTCTGAGGTTAGGGACACCTTACTGGCCCTAGAGGGGAGTGACAGGATTGATATCCCTCAATGAAGGAAGCTCTAATCAGGAAATATGGCTAGACCCCAAGTACAGGCAGAAGTTTAGGGACAGTATGAAACTATCCCCACAGACCTGGTTGAATTGTGTTGATTCTTTTTGCAAGGCACAGGATGGTTGGGTGAGGGGCAGTGATGTTAAAGATTATCAGGGGCTGTTTAACCTGATTGCAAAAGAGCAAATGTTTAGTCTCTGTTTTACAGATCTGTGCCAACACTTGATAGATAGTAAGCTTTCTGACCCGAGGGAACTTGCTAAAGAGGCGGACCTCAAGGTCAGCACCACGGTCCATAAGAAGGTATCTGGGGGGGGATCACCTCAAGGGTGGACAGAGTCCTCACCAGAAGAAAGGGGGGGACAAAAACAAAGCAAGGAATTCTCTAAAGGGCCCCCCACTTATTCCATGGGTCAGGATTCCCATCCTCCTGCTGAGAAGAAAAAAAGTGGTGCCCTGACATTAAGTCTGCAGGTAAGTCACCCCCTAAGTGTTACTAATGTCAACAGAAAGGACACTACGAGAGGGATGCCAAGTGTCCCAAGTGGGCACAGCCCTTCACCAGTGGGCAGTCACTGGGGCTGGCTAGTATAGCTCTTGGGGAGGAGTTTGTCCCAGTTAGTGGTGGGGACAGAGTCAAGGTTACCCTAGTGTCCCTGGGTGATCAAGAGATGGTGCAGAGAACCCACATGCCTAGTAATACTAGGAAGTAAATGCAGTGGGTCACCATTCATGGTCAAAGGGTGGAGGCTGTGAGAGACACAGGAGACAGCATGACTACCATCCGGTGTCATCTGCGTCTTCATAGCAGGTAATCCCTAATGTGTTCCACCAAGTTGTTGCAGCTGACAACCGTGAGAGCGGGGGGTTTCAGGTTCCTTGAGGGTAGTTGTGAGTCCATCCATGCCTGTGGATTGTCTGCTTGGTAACAACCTGGACCATGCCAACTGGACAGAGATGGAGCTCAGGTCACACTTGGAGATATTGAGTTTACCTGAGTGGGTGTGTCTGGCCACACGGTCCATGGCAGCCCACCTGTGAGGGTGGTCAAGAGGACCTGGAGCCTGGAAGAATGGCCCAGGTGCCTGCCAACAAGAGGAAGGGTAAGGGGTGTGGGAAAACCACTCCTGAAACTCCAACAGTCTGGGAGGAAACTGGCCCTGAGGGTGACGTCCTGGTACCTAGAGGGGAGGATGTGGGCAAACTGAGCTGTCCAACTGGCAGCAAGAAGGAGGTCCCACCAGGGAGGAGTTCTGCAAGGCACAGAAGGAGTGCCCTACTCTTGTGGCTCTTCGGCAGCAGGTTGAGACCCACGCAGCTGTTGACACCTCTGGCAAACACCTGTTTTATTGGGAGAATGGTCTCCTGTATAGTGAGCCTAAGGCTCCTGAGCCTGGTGCAACACATGTGTTGGTGGTACCCCAATGTTTCAGGGTCTTCCTACTGTGTCTGGTTCATGATGTGCCACTAGCAGGTCATTTGGAGCAAGACAACATCTTTGACAGGTTTGTCACCCACTTTTATTGGCCTCAAATGAGGAAGGCCTCAGATGCATTCATGGATCCTATCCTACCTGCCAGGCAAGTGCCAAGTAAGGGATGGGAAATGCAAGGCCCTCTTGCAACCTTTCCCTGTTGTTACAACCCTTTTTGAGTTGGTTAGCATCAATACTGTGGGACCTCTGCATCCCCGACAGCCAAGGGCAGCAGATTCATTCTGGTCTTGGTGGACCATGCCACCCGGTACCCAGAAGCTATCCCTCCAAGGACTGTGACTGTGCCCGCCGTAGCCATGGCACTTATGGCATCTTTACCCATGTGGGTTTCCCCAAGGAGGTGGTATCTGACTGGGGTACCAACTTCATGTCTGGGTACATGAATGCCATTTGGAAGCAGTGTGGGGTAACCTACAAGTTCTCCACTCCTCATCCACTTCCAAACCAATGGTTTAGTTGAAAGATTCAACCGTACCATCAAAGGCATGATTATGGGTCTACCCAAACCCATGAGGTGTAAGTGGGTCGTCCTCCTGCATGTCCTTTGTTTGCCTACAGGGAGGTACCACAGAATGGGATTTGCTTCAGCCCCTTTCAACTTCTGTATGGGCACCCTGAGAGAAGACGTCTCAGTCTGGTGAAGGAAGGCTGGGAGCAAGCTCTCAAGAAGCCACCCCAGGATGTTGTTAGCTAAATGCTGATGTTCTGCAACCAAACAGCCTGCTTCCGGAAACTTACACAGGAGAATCTAGAAGCTAACCAAGAGGACATGAAATGCAGATATGACCAGAATACCACTCTGGTTGAGTTTCAGCCTGGTCAAAAAAGGGGTGAGTGATGAAGCCCATGGATTACCAGCACCCTGCAAGACCGTTGGTCTGGGCTTTGTGAGGTGAAGGAGCGCAAGAATGATGTCACCTACTTGGTGGACCTCAAAACTTGCAGAAACCCTTTAAGGTTCCATCATGTCCAGTGGCAGCTGGTGACATTTGAAAGTGGCGGGGCATAAACGGTAGGCATGACTTTTATATAGCGAGCAATGTGAACAAGTTCAATTGACAAACCTGGGGTCCAGGGTGAGTCACTCTCCCAAGAAAGAAATGAAAAAAAGATTGCCAAATGGTGCATTTTAAAGCAAATGAATGTAGCGATAAAGCAAGGCTTATAAAGCAGTGGGAATGTATAGTCTTGAAATACTAAGCACATTAAAAACTGACCCATATCTTCCTGCATTAATATGTTCAATAGTTACTGTAATGTAAAAATTGTGCAGCGTGACAACTTTCAACCTTTAAAATGTATGTTTGCTCAGTGTCTTGCACTGCATCAGCATTGACTTTGGAAAAATATGCTCTAACCAGACTTTGGGAAGCACACACAGCTGCTGGCTGCAACCAGTCATAAAGAAATATGCGCAGACAGGTCTTTAAGTAGGATGAAAAAAGAGGGGGCTCTCTATAAAGGAACATGTCAAATAAATTTCTGTGATTCCCATAGGGTGCCACCTGACCCATATTTTGGTTTCTCTCTGAGAAGTAACTGTATCACGATAAATGACACAACAACTGACATACACCTAAAGCCTGTCAGTATGATTGGGTTTGTCAATGGGTGTTAGCTGTTTAAGATAAATGGGTAACAACGAGTTGTTATAAATAATTAACATTGAAAATCTTTCAATTCTGGAACTGTGAGTCTGTGCATTAAATAGCATTGAGGCCTGTGGATGAAGTTTTGGCCTTCAGTTATGTGTGCTTTATGTTAGATATGTATCCTCTTTTTCTCTGCATATCTTGTCCATCTGCACATCTTCAACCACCTTTCTTTCCACTTCAGCATCCTCTTTTCACTCTTCCCCGAATGCACTTCCTCGCATCTATGTCACTTCACCGCCCCCAAACATGCACTGCACTCCCTCACATGTAAGCACTTTAATTTCCCTTACTTTTGCTTTGCAAATATTTTGACATCTGTGTACCCCCATCACACACATATCCACAGAATTTCAGTTGCAAATGGAATACATAAACATTGTTCTGTGTGCTCTGCAGAGAGGCCAACTCACTGACACGCACTTTGTTTGGCTTCAGCCTTAGCGCCGGCGCTCTCAATCAAAGGCCCTCATAAACACCTGGCATGGCTCAAGCCTCAAAGTATGCACAGGAAAAAATACAGATAAGCAACAAAATAATAAAATAGCTTATTCTTGGGGAATGCAAGAGTAAGGAAGGCATGTGAAATAAGAGAGGGACTACATCGCTAAAATTAATTCCCTTAACGTTTTAACATTCATTGTTTGCGAGTCAATCCATGTTTTTGGCATCAGTGTAACTTCGGGGAATGAAGGCAAGACCAGTTTTAATGTCATACATCAGAAAACTGTCCACTGTAAGCACATATTTCTCGCTTTGCTTGACTCGGATATTTGGATCAACTCCGCAAGGGAACAAGAACCCTGCTCGTTATTTGGATCCATTTCACGGGTGAACGAATACAGCAGCTCCACTTCTAAAGGAGCAAGCAATCTGCAGCGAGGGCCTGGGTTGTCACAGTAGGGTAGGTTAGCGTGATGAGGGGTCTTAGCACAATATACATAACACAACATTAGCTTGCAAACACATACCATTCCCGAGAACAAGGAGAACAAGGCTCTAGATCAGACGTGCTTGCATCCACTCTCACGTATGACAGAAGGGTGAGATCTATGCCTTTGAATGACAGAGGTCTGAAATAACGCAGGGATGAAGTCTCCGATGCTGGAAACCGTGAAGCTGATTGCGTCACTGGCCTACAGAGTGCATACAACCATAGACCACTATGGCAATGAAGGGCTTTAAAGCAGAAAGCCCTGCATCCTGCATCACAGTTCAGAAAGTTGATTTACTGCCTGGCTTCCATTTCCTGCTTCAGAGTGAGGCGGGGCAGGCAGAATGAAAAAGACAGCCCAGACTAAATCCATCGATTTATTTAGAGATACGATTGTATCTCTAAATAAATCGATCTATTTAATATGATTTTATGTAAATGTGTAGGAATTTCAGAGGGGCGCAGCCCCTGAGGCCTAATGGAGAAACCGCCCCTGTTCATGTCAATCGCCTCTAGCCCCACTTCGAGAGATCTGAGCTTACCATGCTTTTGGTTACTGATGATGAGATGGAAGAGAAGAGTGAACCTCTCCCCAACCTCTTTTCTTCCAAGGATCAGTATGGGTCAGTGGAGGTTGTAAGCCTCTCCCCAACATTAGCCATAGATCAACAGAGAGATTGTCAAAAGTTTCTGGGGCAGTTTGCCTCTATGTTCTCCCTTACCCCAGGGGTCACTACATGGTGCACCCATGATATTGATACTTGGGACAGTATGACTGTGACGGAGAACATTTACAGGCTATCTGACAAGGTGAGAATAAAAGAGGAGCTGAGGTCTCTAAGATGCTGGCGTTAGGGGCTATTGAGCCCTCAAACAATCCTTGGTCCAGCTCAGTGGTTTTGGTCCCCAAGGCTGCCCCGCCAGGTGTCACACCTGAACTCCAGTTCTGCATGGACTACTGTGGACTCAATGCAGTCACCAAGACTGACACACACCCCATCTCTCGTGATGATGAGCTCATAGATTGGCTTGGAGCTGCCAAGTTCCTCACCACATTTAACTTACCGTCTGGGTACTGGCAGATTGCCTTCACCAAGGGGACCAAAGAGAGGTCAGCGAAGGGCATATCCAGTTCTGGGTCATGCTTTTGGGTTGGAGAACTGCCACCTTCCAGAAGCTGGTCAAGCAGGTCCTGGATGGATTGAAAAACTTTAGTGCTGCCTACCTAGATGACATTGCAGTCTTCAGTTCTAGTTGGGAGGACAATTTGACCGACCTCCAGGAAGTGTTTCAGGCCTGACTATCAAAGCCAGTAAGTTCCAGATAGGGCAGGCTTCTGAAGTTCACTTGGGATACCAAGGAGGGGCAGCAAGGTGCAGCCCCTTCAGCCAAAGAGTGAAAACACTCTGGTTTGGGAACCCCCAAGACCCAGACAAAAGTGAGAGCATTTTTAGGCCTCACTGGTTATTACAGGAGATTCATCAAGGGGTGTTGGACACAGGATTCTTAGGGGGATTTCCCTAAAACATTTTGCTTTTTGTACTCCTGGTTTTTGACAACTGTCTTCTCCTGACCATAGGACTTTGGGCACTTTTCCACTGTACTGCAGCAGGAAAATATGCACCTCCTTCCTGCACATTTTAGGAGAGGATGCTTACTTGATTGGGTTAGGTGTTGTAAATGTGAGTGCCCTGTAAAATGGTACACCACATACCCAAGGTGGGTGCAATACTGGCTAATAGGGGTACACTGCACTGATTGTGCCACCCACCTGGATAGCCTGGCAAAAATATCTCATACTCAGTTTGACTTGTCACACTCCATAGCCATGCCTGAGAGGGCTGTTCAGTATCACCAAACCGGGGTAGGTGAGGGGTCAGGTAGGTGCATCTCTGCATGTACTACCCGGGTAGGAATAAACCCCCATGTGGCTCTTCTCTACCTAGGGGTCGGCTCTCCCTATGGGACACTTCCTGGGTGTGGCCGACTCTCTTGTTAAGGCCTTAGGGCTTGGGGCACTTTTCCACTGTAAGTGTAGTGTGAAAGTGTGCGGGCCCTTCCTACAAACGTTAGGAAGGGGGCTCACATGAGGTTTGTAAAACATCGGTCAGGTCTGCCATGACTCAAAAGTACATCTCCTACTTTTTAAATACATTGCACTCTGCCATGTGTGCTGTTTTGGGCCTACCTTAAAGGTGACTTAGATATATTAGAATGAAGGTTTGGGCCTGGAAAAGGGTTTATTTTGCCAGGTCAAATTGGCAGTTTAAAACTGCACACACAGGCATGTTTCAAGATCTACATAAGTGGATGGTACATAAGTGCTGCAGGCCCATTGGTAGCATTTAATTTACAGGCCCTGGGTACATGTATTACGACATTACTAGGAACTTAGCGGGTAAATTAAATGTGCTAATTGGGGATAAGCCAATGTTACCATGTTTTAAGGAGTGAGCACACACACTCTAGCAATGGTTATAAGTGGTTAAGTGCACAGAGCACTAAGTCCAATAAAAACAAGGTCAGAAAAATATCGAGCCGTAAGGCAAAAAGTTTGAGGAAAGACCTCCCTAAGACTGACAGGTCTGACATGTTTTCACTAGTTGCATCCAATCAAACAAAGAGGATTTGGAGGCAGTACATAGTTTGATTAACATGAGTACTATTTAAAGGAGTTCCGCAATTGTTATTATCCCCATAGTGATTAAGAACAGCATAGATGGGTATATGATCCAAGACAGCGGTTCTTAACCTGAGGTCTGTGGATGCTGGGGTCCCCAACGCCTACTTGGAGAGGCGTGACCGCTCAGAAAATCAAATATTACTAACAAATGAATAAAGTATTTATGCATAAAAAGGAACATGTAAAATTGAGCATCTTGAAATACTTTGTAAATGTAAAGGACTCTGAAATTTGAAGTTAAAAATTAAGTTGGTATCCTTAGCTTGATTTGTGGGTACAGAAAACTGTATTGAGTATTGTACTGAAGGATATTGAAGCTCTGGTATGTGCTGATGAAAAAGCATTCTGTAGTAATGTAGTCCACGCTGGTAGAAGATGTTCAAGTAGGTTTATTCAGGTAAGTAAACAGGTAGCATAACTCCTCATCATCAGGTGTGTAAGTGCTGTAGGGCAGCCCCACCAGGAGCAGCCTGCTAGCTGCTCAGCCCCATCCACCAACTGTCATCACTCATCCAGTCACCCAAACATTCCACTCATGGCCCATTCACCAACATTCCATACAGAGCACACACACACAGGCTGAGCAGCTAGGACAAGGTAACATAGGCATGAATCATAACACCAGAATACTAGACATTCATTAGGAACAAAAAAGATTGAGTGAAATGCTAGAGTCCAACATATCACTTTGCGTTTTGAAAAAAAAAAAACATTTTGAAAAGCTCCAAACTTTCCATTAAAATGACAATTTTGCCTTTTGAATATTTTTTACTTGTGTATTGTAGAAAATTGAGTTACTAGTTGAGGGGGGTGAAACCTTACTCAAGAAGCAACCACAATTCTTGTTAGGATGAAATGCAAGCAAACCCCAAATTTACCTGTGCTTAACCCTCTGGTTGCTTGCCACAAAAGCAGTTAGGCTTAAATTAGAGACAATGGGGCATATTTACGTTCCCTGGCGCATCCCTGCAAATCAGCAGGGATGCGCCAGGGAAAATGCGTCACGCAAGTTTACCCTTGCGCCACCTCCGATGCGCCACATTTACAATGCGGCGCATCGTGGCGCAAGGATAAGCAGATGCGTGACGCATCTGCAGGGCGAAAGGTTGGCGCAGTGCTGAAGTTGTGTCGCAAGCGCGACGCAACTCCAGCACTGTGCCAACCTTCCCTATCCCTAACATGGTGCGTCAATCCTTACGCCTGCTTCAAGCAGGCGTAAGGATTTGACGCACCAGCGTCGGAAAAGTGACTGCGTGAAATCTCGTAGATTTCACTGCGTCACTTTTCCGAGGCGTCCCTGCGCCGGAACGCCCCCCCCTGCGCAGGAACGCCCACATGAAACCTGACGCAGGTTTCATGTGACGCAGGGGTTTACTACGTGACGCATCTCCCTAGATGCGTCACGTTGTAAATATTGCGCAACGCGGCGCATGGTTTGCGTTGCCGCTGCGTCACATGCGTGATGCAACGGCGGCGCAAAAGTGGCGCAAGGGGCTTGTAAATATGCCCCAATGTATAAAGTATTATGCAGCACACAGAAATAAAGTGAAAACACAACCCAATAATAATCCCAAACGAATTTAGAAAAATAGCACAAATTTGAATAAATTGACACCAAAACAACAAAAATCCAATCAGTAGAACCGGAGTTATTAATTTGTTATGTTTCTAGTACAAACTAGCACCTAAAAGATCAAAACGCCAACCGCGGGCATCTAGTCACGCAAGACCAGGTCAAAGTCAAAAAATATGGCCGACTGGGATGGCACGCGGTTCGGATAGAAGAAGTGGATTGGGCCCAGTCAGTGCTTACCTTCAGGTGAATTTCTGGGAAAAATGTTCAGAGAAGGTAAGTTCAGTGGGGCAAAGCTGCAGGAGATGTTTGAGGAGGGAGCATCATTGTCGGGTGGCCTTCGGTCAAAGCAGCAGGTGAAGATTTCTATGTTCTGACTTAGGGGCTCATTACAATGATGGACGGACCGTCCGCCATTGTGATGGTGACCGGGACCATCATCCGCAATACATGCGGCGGTTCCACACACCACATTAGTATGCGACCGTCACCATGGTGGTCGCATCTTGCATATTTAACATTGCGGCGGGTGCTGCTGACAGCAGCACCCGCTGCGATGTTAAAAATGCAGGTCTTGCATTTCAGTGCACTACGTGGCAGGCACCACACGGTGCCTGCCACTTGGTGGTGCACTGAAATGTAGGGGGGTACCATGGGTACCTCCCGTGCACACCCCCTCCCCAACACTTTTGGGCCCCGCAACGGGCCCCCAAACAGAACCTCCGCCAGCTTTTTCATGTCAGTGTCGCCGTCACGGAAAGGCTGGCTCAAAGGCTGCACCATAATATGGTGGACGGTGCCTGCTAGGCACCGCCACCATTTTATGCCTGCAGGCCGCTTCACCAGGCAATCGGTCCGATTGCCTGTGGCGGGACCGTGAGGGATGGTTTTTCCGTCCGCTACGGTCGCAGTGTGAATCCGCCCGTCATAATCGGGCGGGCGGTCACTCCACGTTTGGTGATGGACGGACCGCCACCGCACGGCTGGCGGTGGTGGTCCGTCCGTCATCATAATGACCCCCTTAGTGTCCGAAATGGAAGTCAAAAATCTCCAGTGGGATGAGGCAGAGGGCTGTAGCTGAAGACAGTTCCACGAGGCCAGATATCCCTTTAGCAAAGAACGGCTGAAAATGATTTGCTGCTGCAGAGAAGAACGTAGTGGGAGAAGCGGCAAAGTCGAACCGATGCACCTCAGGCAGATAAATGGGCAGGTTTGTCCTGGTCTCCTCCTGGTTCTCAGAGTAAGTTTTGGCCAGAAGTCCTCAGTTTTGGGATTTGGCCATCTGGGGACAATTAGCACCACATCCAAGGGTCCAGGACTGGTGGGACACCTCTTGGGGTTTCAGGAGTCACTCAAGCTGGGTCCAGGTGTGGGTTCAAGATGGTAGGAGCCTTTTTTGTCCCTATTGCTCTGGACAGGAGGCCAGCAAACTAGTCCTTGAAGTCATTCTGGTAGTCTTGGGTTCAGGTGAAGATGCAGGGCTCAATAGCAGCTGTCTTTCAGAGTGCAAAGCAGCAGGCAGTCCTCTGAAAGTCCTTACACAGGTCCAGTAGTGAACTGACGTGTGGGTCTGAAGGTCCTATTTTATACCCTGATGCCCTCCATCTGAAAGTTGGGAAAAGCTTCTAAAAAGGTTCTTTGAAGTGCATGGCATTTCTTTACACCCCTGCCCTGGCTCCAAGCTGGCTGCAGTGACAATGTGAAGTTGTTAGGCTCTTTGTGTGAAGGCAGAGCACACCCTATTCAGTTGCAAGTGGGGTTGTGCTTAGCCTTTCCCCCATTCTCCTAGCAGATGGCCCATCGAGGCACACCTACTCCCTCTATTGTGTGACTGCCTGGGAGGAATTCACAAAGTCTAACTGTCAGCCACACCCAGTCATGTGACCCAAGACAGGCACAAAAGGGCTACGAGCAGGAAAATGGCAACTTTATAATAGTGGCATTTTCAAAATTGTAATAAAAAATCTGACTTTGCATTAAAGAGGATTTATAATTACAATTCTATAGATACCATACATGACATAGCTACCTGTTCCCAATTGGAAATTACAGCTTATTAAATGTCACAAGGAATCCCCAATGTTATCCATGGGAGGGGTAGGCCTCACAGTAGTAAAAAGTGAAGTTAGAGGTTTTTGACTACCAGAACATGTAAAACCTAAAAAGTACATATCCAACCTTTTAATTACATAGCACCTTGATCTAGGGCTTCCCTTAGGGGGACTTATATGTAATAAAATGGGAGTTTAAGGCTTGGGGAGGGGGTTAAATGCCAAGTCAACATGGCAGTTTAAAGCTACATTCAGGCTGCAGTGGCAGGCCTGGGACATGTTTTAAGGTGCTACTTAAGTAAGTGGCACAATAGGCGATGCAGACCCACTGGTAGTATTTAATTTACAGGCCCTGGGCATATGGTATACCACTCTACAAGGGACTTATAAGTAAATTAAATATGACAATCAGGTATAAGCCAATCAAACCATGTTTAGAGGAGTGAGCACAAGCACTTTAGCACTGGTTAGCAGTGATAAAGTGCAGTGTCCTTAGGCCAACAAACCAAATTTCAGCACCAAAAAGGGAAGTAAGTCGGCACAATGTTTGTGGGAAGACCACCCTAAGGCTGACAGGCCTAACATCTAGGTATTGTAAAAACAAAACAATGAATCAGTTAGGATTTTTGGTGGACTGGACTCAATATTTTGGTGTAGCGATTGATGCAAAACTGTACAAAATGTTTTAAAAGAAATAAGGTTATCAAGGTTAAAAAAACACCTATCCAAAATTGGCATTTGCCAGATGCTCCTTGGGAAGAAGTCTCAATAGATATCATGAGCCTGTTAAGAGGGCATCATTCCACTCCTTCTGTAATTGTATTGATTGATTTGTTTTCAAAATGAAATGGCCTGAGGGTAAATGTGTAATGGATATTTCTACTAAGGATGTAATGAAATCCCTAGAAGAATTTTTTTTAAAGAAGGGTACCCTAAGTCTCTGCTCTCCCACAATGGGGTGAAATTTGGTTCGAGGGAAATGAAGGCATTTTTGGATAAACATGGGGTTTCCATTAAGAACTGTGCTCTTTACCATCCAGAGACGAATGGTGTGGTTGAATGATTCAACAAGACCTTGAAGGAAGGTATTTAGAATGCACATATGAATAACATATGGAATGATGAGATTTAAAAAGGAATCTTTGCATCTAGTATGTGTCCTCGTGCTTCAAAGGGGCGTTCTCCTTTTGAACTATTTAGGGGAAGGAAACGGAACACATGTGTTTCACCAGGGTGGATGGTGTGGTGTAAAGTGTTTGTGGAAAATCAAAATGATGGGGTTTGGAACGAAAAGGTAAGGATGTGTCGAGATAAAAAAAAAGAAAAAAGATATGACAAAGATATTGCCACTTGTGCTCCGTGTGTGAAGATAGGAGTTTTGGTGAAAGTTAAGACACTAGTAGGCAATGTGTCTTGGCCCAAATTATCTAAGCCAATGCAAATTGTAAAGTTATTTAAGAATGCTGTAAAGACAAATAAGATATCCAAGTGCCAAGTTCAATGTGTAAGTCAGCGGAATGGTGGAGTGGGTGTTACCTCTTTCTTGAGCGAAGCTCTATCAAGTCATGCGTCTCATTTGGAGGGTTTTAGACATAGACGGAGGCATAGGAAAACCAGAAGCCCTTCCTATTTGAAAGATTTTATACAAAGTTTATTTCATGGCATTAAAAAAAACATATATACATATTTGTGTTCCCATTGAGTTGAAGAGAGCATGTATGTTATAAGGTTTTCGGACTAGAATTCTCCTATTATATAAACTTTATTGAATATATTGGCTAGATTTTAGTTTTTATTGCTTTAAATATTAAAGAAAGGGGCGTGGTGTGGCCACAAGCGCAGATGGCCACCTGAACCGGAAGCTCCGCTGCGGGACGGGATCCGGATGGGGGCGGTGGCCTTCATAGTGCGGCTGGGGTCACAACATCGATGCCTCATGAAGTGCTGAGAACCCTGGACCCTGACAGTCTGGGTCCTAACGCCGCCAACGGGCACAAGGGGAAGGAAACAGCCTGAGACGCGGGTGAGTGCGCCGGGCCTAGAGGCACGCTTGCAGCCTCAGTCCTTGCGCAGCCTGCCGACCCCGCTTCCTGCTCTTCATGCCCAGCATCCACTGCCCCGGCTCCATCAATCCCAGCAGGCCCGACTGGCTGGTGCGGCCATGATACCCGCAGCGACATGCCCCCATGGGTACCGATGGCCCACAACCTGCTGTAAGCCCTGGACCCCGCCAGCCTGGGCCCTGAAGCCGCCACTGGGCGCAAAGAAGAGGAGTCAGCCTGAAGCGTGGGTGAGCGTGCGGGGCCCAGAGGCATGATTACAGCCTCGGCCTTCGCGCAATCTGACTACCCCGCCTGCCACACCTCCTGCATGGGCATCGATGCCCCACAACCTGCTGCTATCCCTGGACCCCGCCAGACTGGGCCCGACGCTACCACCGGGCACAAAGAAGAGGAAGCAGTCTGAAGTGTGGGTGAGTGCATAGGTCCCAGAGGCACGATTTCAGCCTCGGCCCTTGTGTAATCTGACTACCCCGCCCGCCGCACCTCCTGCCCAGCTCCCACTGCCCCAGTTCCATTGGCACCAGCAGGACCGCCTGGTCGGCGCGGCCATGATACCAGCAGCGGCATCCCCCCCAATGGTCCCGGAACCCATAGACTGCAGCGGCCCGGGCCCCGACTTCAATTAAGAAGGGAATGCGGTCTGCGACACAGCCAAGGATGCCGGGCCCAGAGGCAAGCTTACAGCCTCGGCCCTCATACACCTAGTTGCCTCGCATCTTGGACCCCGCACCTACCGACCAATACCCCGACCCCTCCTGAAACCACCAGGGTTGCGAAGCAGCAAGTACGCCACAGGTCACCACCACAGAGCAACAGCCAGAGGGGGGTGTCATGGGCATGGCCCCCCATACATAAATACAGGCAAGAAGAAGTGGGGACGAGGACACTCCACATATTGGGCCTTATATTCATTGCCAACGATAGGGCCATGACGCGCCAAGCACACCACAGGGCGCCCCACAGTATCACAACTGAAGAGGGGGGAGTCGCAGGCGTGGCCCCCCAATACAGGCAAGAGGAAGTGGGAGCCAAGACACCCCACATCCTGGACCCTGTGTTAAGCGCCCAGCATCTCGGGCCTCCGGTACCAACAGGGCTGCGACGCAGCAAGCACGCCACTGAGCGCTACAACGGGACCACGACAGCGGAAGGGGGAATTGCTGCAGTGGAAGTGGAGTTAGTGGGAGCAATCAAAGTGGAGGGTGCCAACGCAAGAGAGGGTCTCTTGCCTACCAGCTAGACTGTGGCACGGCAAATGGAATAGCGGGCGCGGAGAGAGGGAAGTCATGATTGCGAATACGTTCCACCCCTGCAACACCACTGGCAAGAAAAGTACCCAAAGAGAACTGAACCCCAGCATGTGGCCCCCGGAGAAGGAACCAGGCAGATTCCCACTACAACCCCTCATGGGAGAACCGGTAAAGTGCCACTGGTACACCCAAAGGCATGACAGAGAACTCGCTGGCAAGACAAAAGTGCCTTGCAGGAGCCGGGCATGGACCCCGACCCACTCCGACACCTCGACATAAACCGGGACGAAGCGGGTATCCACTATCAACACCTGGGTGGCCAGAGGAGCGCAGCCACAGCAGGTCCATACCTGAAACACTAGCATCTTGGCCCCTGCGCACTCTCGCTGCCTATCTGCCCTCCCACAGCACAACACCCTGGGGCTGAAGATGAATGTCCACGAACAAACACGGAAGCAAGTCCTCCAGGCAACTTCTCTTTGCAGAAGCGCTAAAACAACTACGCAATATGTCCACGAAGGGCACTGCACCCCCTGCAAGTGGCCCTCCCAAGACCTCCCCACCATGCCTTGAAGGGATGGACACCAATATCTCCTCTCTAGTGGTGGAAGCAAAATCGATCAGAGCAGATATTGCGGCGTTCCACACAAAGGTGGAGAGTGATGGAGGGCCACCTCGAGTCCATTCACGGCAGGAACCAGGAGCTGCTGGTTCTCCATAGCAAACTGATAGATTTGGAGGACCGCAGCCAGAGGTACAGCGTCCGCTTCTTCGGATTTCGGGAGAAGATTGAAGGCCCGAATGCCAGAGCGTTCCTTTGCGACACCCTCCCGAAACTGTTGGGCATCACATTCAACTCATCACTGGAGATACAGCACGCCCATTGCATCAGCCCCCCATGCAAGGATTTTGCAACACGACCTCGTCCCCCCATTGCCTGCTTTCTAAGACACGAACAGACGAGGCAGCTGCTGGCCGCAGCGTGCACTAGAGGCTTTTTCCCATACAATGGTCACGACATACGACTGGCCGCTGACTTTTCTAGGGAGACCAACGACCGCCGCAAGGCATTCCTTTCCATGAGACCCCAACTGTGTCAGATGGACATCAAGTATGGCCTCTTTGACCCTGCCCGCTTCCGTGTCACCAAAGACGGGGTCTCCAAAGACTTCTATGACCTGGAGGACCTGCGTCTCTTCCTTGACCGCTTAGGGCCGCACGACATGGACACTCACCATGCTATCCCGGAGCAGGCGCAATCCGATCCTTCTCTTCCGACACCAGACAGCAGAAGGCAAAACTTCAGCAGATCCTGGCATCGCGGCAGAGATCGGGAGAGAACCGCCCGCACCCATGAGGACAAAGCCTCGGCTCTACAAACTGTGGCCGCCTTCATTTAGGAACAACATAGAAACAAGCCCGTTCCCCCCCCTAAAACCCGCTCTGCATACAGACTGAGTTCGAAGAGGGGTCCAGCTAGAGCCTCCCATCCGAGGGACAGAATCGGAGATGGACACAACTCAAAGAAGAAAAGCAGACGTCCAGACTCCGGACAGCTGAATATCGCTCTCACTGTGTTAAAAATGCTAACTGTATTAACTGTTTGCCTATTTGCATAGTTGTATATGCAGTATACGTTACCTGCAATTTTGGTTTAAATGCTCCTTGTTATTGGTATTGTAAATAGCGTCGCTGCCTCTGACCTAGGTCAACACTATATGCTACAGGCCTTCTTCCTCTCTAATGCCCCTGGGGCCCGGCCGCCCGGCGCACTACCATACGGCACTAGGATACTTATCTTGTTCATCACCGCCCTTTTCCCCTTCCGCTAATGCTGCATCCGCCCCAGTCCGCATAGTGTAGATACTCCTCACTTAGCCCTAGTCACTGGCCCGCCCTTATGAAGGGGCCCCGTCCCGCAGCTGCGCCCCAGCAAGCTTAGACCCACAGTCGAAGGATTAGGACCCCCAGTGCTGCGTAGCAGCCACCACTCCTCCCCTCCCGGCCCTCTCCACCTTCCCATCCTCCCCTTCCCTCTGTACCCTACTCCCTGATAAGCAGCTCTACCCCTTCTGGGCTTTACGTCAAGGCCTGCATCTCGGCCACTGACACCCCCGGCTGCATCACCAGACTGTAACACTTCCTCCACGTGCCAGGATCCCCCCTGCCCTTCCTTTACCTGCACCTCCTCCGTCATCCTCTTCCCCTCCCTCCTTACTCCCCCCTCTTATCCCACTGTTCCAACCCCCCTCTTTCCATCCTCTCCTCCTCTCTATACTCCTGCATCCAAGCATCTCTACCTGTAATACGCCCCCCCTCCCTGAGCATTACTCCGGGCGCTTGGCCACCCACACACATGCAGAACGTGGGATCTGCCCCCGTTGCCTTCCAACGCACACTCTACCCCACCAAGGGCCCTTAACACACCCCTCAGGGCCGCACATCACCACCAGCTCCTCCTTGCTTCCACAACATGGACGCCGCCCACCCCCTATGCGCAGTAACATGGAATGTACATGGACTTCTTACACATTACATAAAGAGGAAAAAAGTACTCTCTTACCTTCAATCAAAGAGGGTGGACATAGCACTATTACAAGAAACACACCTCGACACCCCAGAGTCTGAGCAGTTATGCAGGGACTGGGTGGGGAAGGTGATCCACTGTAGCATAGGGAGGGGAGATGACCTGTACTAGGCACCCACCCGGAAATGCGGGGTAGCGATCCTTATATGCAAATCCCTCCCTGCCACGATGTCCAAGATGTGGACGGACCCAGAAGGACGATACGCGTTTGCCAGGCTGTGTATAGGGGATGACTCTGTCTGTGTTGGATCAGTCTACGCCCTGACTGGGGCGAAAAAATCATTCCTTCTTCAACTAAACCGCCTCCTGGTGGAGATAGGCGCCTCGCAGTATATCATTGGTGGAGACTGGAACCTGGTGAGGGTCCCAGTTCTGGACAGAACGGACCCCCTCGAATGAGGCAATGCCGCGGACAGAGCTCTAATGGGCGACATACTTGGCAGACAATGGACTAGTGGACCACTGGCACCTCTTTCACCCGGCCGACGCAGAAAACACATTCATCTCCCCGACCCATGGCACACTTTCCCACTTCGATTACTTCCTGGTCTCCCAGAGGACAGTGCAATTAGTCAGTGAATCCCGCATTTTAGAAGATGCACTTTTTGACCACTCACCGGTCCTCCTCTCACTGGAGGTGGGGCTTGCCAGACTGGGACGTAAACCCTGGCGCATGAATATACAGCGCCATTGCACTCCTCAGGGCAAATCTCAACTGCAAGCGCACCTCCAGGGGTATCTGGCCACCAACCATTGATCCGTAGACTCGGGCAGGATCCTATGGGCGGCAGCGAAAGCTACCATTTGGGGCCAGCTAATGCGGGATGCAGCGCAGGCCAATAGGCAAACAGTAGCTCGGCAGAAGGAACTAGAAAATGACGTGGCATCCTATAGCCGCTTATACACAGATGAACCGACCCTGCAACACTGCAGCTCTTAGAGCAGGCCCGCATGGCACTGAATAGCCTCTTCACCTCAAAGGCAGAATACGCCTTACAAAGGATGAAAGGAAGACACTACGAGCAGGGGGAAAAGGCAGGAAGACTACTGGCGGCACAGCCACGTCAAAGGGAAGCTGCCATACCGGCTATACAGTCAGCCGGAGGGACAACACTTACTCATCCCCAAGATATTGTGAACGAATTTGCTCAGTTCTACCAGACTCTTTACAACCCAGGGACGCAGGCCGATGAAGCCAAACTGACCACTTTCCTCACAGAGGCGACTCTACCCCGCCTCTCGGACAAGGGCAGAGAGCTCCTCGAGGGAGAGATCAGAAAGGAGGAGATGGCGCAAGCAATAGCGAACCTTCCCTATCACAAGCCCTCCGGCGAGGACGGCTTTCCAGCAGAATCCCATAGATGGGCCGGGGAGGGAGTGGTCGACACGCTACATGCTGCACTCAAAGAGGCAGAGCACACGTCCTCCTTAGGTTCCCTCTCTAATAAAGCAGTGATTGCTGTCCTACCTAAGCCTGGGAAGAATCCCACACTATGCAGCAGCTATCGCCCTTTATTACTACTGAACTACGATATCAAAATCTTGGCCAGCATTCTGGCCGCCTGCCTCCACAAAGTCCTCTGCTCCCTGGTCCACCACACACAAGTAGGATTCGTACCCGGCTGCTCCTCCAGAAACCACCTGCGAAACCTGGCCCATACTTTATGGTCCGCCAAAAGTCTCCACACTGACGCACTGGCACTGTCACTCGATGAGGAGAAAGCGTTTGACCGCATCGAGTGGGACTATCTTTTTTAAGTAATGGCGCGATTCAGACTGGGAGATCAATTCATCGCCAAAGTACGACTGCTATACGACAATCCCACCACCCAGGTAAACTGCGGGGGCTTTGCTTCTGACTCATTTCCGATCCGTCGGGGGACGCGCCAGGGCTGCTCCCTCTCCCCACTCCTCTTCCTCCTGGCCATGGAACCCCTGGCAGCTACCATACGCAAGTCGGCCAAAGTCATGGGCATACTCCTCCCAGTGGGAGATTGCAAACTCTATCTGTACGCAGACGATATCCTGCTCACCCTCACGGACCTGCCCCGCTCTCTACCGTTCCTGCTCCAAATAATCAATGACTTTTCATTCTTTTCCAGTTACGAAATAAACTGGGACAAAAGCGAGGCACTGCCCATCTCAGACGAAACTACAAAGGTGGCCATACATGGATTTCCCTTCCACTGGCAACCCTCACGCCTCAAATACCTGGGTGTTTTGGTGAACAAAGGGATGGAGGGGATGGTCGCGGACAATCTAAGCCCCCTGCTCACTCAGATGAAATGCAACTTTGAAAAATGGAAGGTGCTGGGGCTCTCTATGGGGGGCAGGGTGCAAGCTGTACGGATGTCCAAACTCCCGTGCTTCATATATACCTTGGGCATGCTTCCCCTACAGGTACCTCTGGTCACACTGCGTTTAATTGACTCCTGGATAGAATCCTTCCTGTGGGGCTCCTCGTGAACCCGCCTGGGTGCGCTGAAACTGAAGGCTTCACCGCTCCTGCGGGGGACTAAACCTTCCATCAGTAGAACACTTTGCCCTCGCACTGCAGCTGTCTCAAATGATGTATATGCTGCCAGGTGCCCCTGATGTACCGCGATGGGTGCATATAGAAAGACACCTGCTGTCTACATGGATAGGCCTCTCAGTCTCCACCTTGTAAGGACAGGGGGAAAGCTGCCAAGACCCCTCAAACCTGGTACTATTGGCCATGCACAAGGCCTGGCAATGGGCGCATCGGTTGTTGGGTATGCACCCACGACTCCATAAGAAGGCCCCCCTAAGGGGGAATGCAGGGATACGCATCAATGGGCAGCCGCTATCCTGGCCCCTATGGGAGACGGCGGGCATACACACCCTGGACAAGCTCCTCCACGATGGGGATCTCAAGGCATTTGCGCAACTCCAACAGGAATTTGGCCTCCCCACGCCGCAGTCCTGGAAACACATGCATCTCTGACATTGTCTGCCGAAATGTCTGGGGCCGCGCCCTTGGTCATTACCAGCCTCACCAGTGATTTCGTACCTCCACACATGAGGGACTCACAAAGGAGTCACTTCCTGGCCTATACGGAGTACTCACCTCCCATCTCTTCTCACAACCCCTATCACAAGCACTTCGCACCAGATGGCAAGCCCGGCTTTCGGTCTCCTATGAGGAGGAGGAGTGGGCGGAGCTCTTGGATGACCTGGACAGGGGTGCCCGGGAGGCAAGACTGAAAGTTTGTCTGTTTAAGACCCTACATGAGTGGCACTGGTCACCGACGAAACTGCACAGGGCAGGCCTTCTCCTGCATGCAAACTGCTGGAGATGCGCGAACACGGGTTGCGACACGACCCATATCATATACGAATGTCCCTCGGTGCAGCCCTTCTGGGCTTACGTGGGCAAGACCCTGCGCACCACTATGCCCTTGCACCTGCTGCTCACTCCCGCTGCTATCCTTCTGCATGACCTATGGCGCTCCTCAGAGTTGTCGAAGCCACAACGCCGACTCTACCACACAGCCCTTGCCACAGCAAAGTTATGTATCCTGCGTCAATGGAGGTTACCGATCCCACCGTTACAGAAGGCCTGGCTGGTGGCCATGATCCACACGGCATCCCACGAGCGAGTCATCTACAACCTACAGGACCAATCTGACCTATTCCTTCAAGTATGGGGGCCTTTCCTACGCACAGAGAGCGACAGTGAGGGATGCCCCACGACAGAGGGTCCGCCTCGGACATCATCATGACCACCCCACGACATCACAGTGCCTTACTTTACTTTACCTTACTGTACTTTCCCCCCCATGCAGGCGCTCCCTGCCCCTCCCCCTCCCTATCTCTCCACCCCTCCCCTCTACCCCCACCCTCCCCCACTCCTACTTTTCCCTGCGATTGCTCCACCCGTAATTCCCGCCATTCCCCTTTCCCTCTACACCCTATCCCCCCCTGGCACCGCAGCCCAACAGGTAATAATAGCCAAGTCCCACCCAGGTATTGAGACGTGACTCCCCATAAGGGGACAAAGTACAGCACCCTTACCCTCCCATGCCCCTACTATGCCCCAGATATTAAAGGAAACGAAATGTGGGTATTAGTTATCACAGGGTGTGATACGGCGCTTGCCTAGTGTCGTGAGTGTGGAGAAGGAAATTAAATTATTGTGGTGCAACAGGTGAGGGTAAACCCAAAAGCCCTCAATTTTGGACCAAGGTCCGTCTTAATTTAACAACAAGTTCTGTGCACACACAAAGGAGTAAATACAGCATCAAGGTAAACGTTATTTAGAAACGACGACAACATTTTCTTGCTTGTAGTGTCGATTTAATGTTGTATCGCTTCACAGGCCAGCCAACACGTGTTTCGTCATTGGGTGTGTAACCCTTGACTTCTTCAGGGCTCGGGTGGAGTAAAGCAAGTCTTCGGACCTTTCAGCTGGTGATACTTCCGACCCAGCGGGTCCTAATAATAAATCCGATGCGTAATTTCTCTTTTCAATGTTCAATATATCTTTTGGGGAAAGGTAGTATTATTAAAACTTCTGTTGCTGAAACTGGCGTTGTATGCCCCACTTCTATCCTTGAATATCAGCTTCTCACTTCGACACCGTGTTATGCCGGAAAGTTCCGTCATAACACAGTGTCGAAGTGAGAAGCTTCAGGACGTACTCGCCAGAGCTTTTTCAACGGCGGATGGCGCCGCGTTACTTTTGCTTTGCCTAAGATGCCCCAGATATTGCCAATGCAACCTTAAAGACGGGCACCTACCCTCCCTTGTACCCCACACCACAGCTGACTCATAGCAGAGGCACCTCCTCACATCGCCTATTACACCCCCCACTGTTTCATACACAGAGCCCCCCTACGCCTGGGAACCAGCATGATTTCAACATGACATGGCTCCTTATGCTATGCTACCACCGAGACTTCAAGCCGCCACTCACCCACACCTGGACATGGCATGATTACCACCTAATACGATGAAACAGGCAGGTCTCCCACCCCCCACCCCCCTCCCCACTCTTTTTCTTTTTTGGATATTCTCTTCAGTTTCCAAGAGGCATGCGTTACGCAAATTATTGTTGTACTATTTGCTATGGCCATTGTACCTGTGTGGCCGATGCTGATGATTTCACAAGGTTATCTTTTAAAATTGTTAATAAAGAATTGCAACACAAAAAAAAGAAAGGGGGAAGTGTGATGTCTTAGAAGTTTAAGTGGAGTTGGAACCCTGGGTGGAAGGTCTGTTTTGATTAAAAATCTTACCTGTTGGATAAAGCATTGTGTACTGTGTGCCCACAATGGCAATTCCGGGGAGTTACGAAGCTGTGATGCGAGGTCCTGCATCGAGGATGTGTCGCACAGTGGCAGTGCTGAGGAGCTGCAATACTGTGATGTGAGGTCCTGTAAGGAAGAGGCGTCATGCAGTGGCAGTTCCGAAGAGCTGTGGAATCCTGCATTGTGCAGCTGCAGTTCCTTAGCTGAGCTGCCAAGAGATGCATCGTGCTGCATCAGTTCTGTCCATAAGAGCATCCTCAGGCCCACTTACAAGAGTGCCTGATTGTAAGGGCATAACTTGGGGGACAAGACTCACAGCAGGCACAGTCCAGGTGCAGGGTTCAAGGTGTTTGGAGGCTTTTCTGTCCCGGAGTCTCTGACCAGGAGGTCAGCCACCTAGCCCTTTAAGTCACCCTGGTGGTCCTGGATTCAAGATGCAGGCCCAGTCCTGCTCACTCAGGCAGCGGTGCAGCATGACAGCACAGTAGAAGCCTTTCTTGCTGCAGAGCAGATAAGCAGCCCTTCTTCTGAGTCATTCACAGGTCCAACTGTGTACTGAGAAGTGGGTCTGAGGCTCCACTATTTATGCTTGGTAGCAGCTTTGAAGTAGGAGAAATTTATAGAGTGTTCCCCCCAAAAGGTGTTTGGAATTTCCTGTCTCCCTGACCTGGCACCAACTTGTCTAGGGGCACAAATGACTACTCTGAAACCCTTTGTGAGTGTGCTGAGGCAGAGTCTTTGTGATGTGCAACCATGATACGTGACAGCTCCACTCCCTATTAAGTCAGAGATGGCCCATCCTGTTAAGACCTATTTCCTCTTTCTCACTGTTAGGGAGCAATACACAAAGACAAACTGGCAGCCACACCTAGTCATGTAGCCCATGATGTCAGGGCGCCTGATAAACGATGCTGCAACGGCCTTTGTGCATTCTGGTTTTGCAGCTCCCTGCGGGATGGAGGGTCAACAGACTTTGAGAACAGCTGGTAAGCTGTTGGGCAGACTATATTTTTGCCTGCAATATATGCCTTATGTTATTTTGCCATCTGTTGTCTCTGTTTTGTTGGACATGACCAGTGTATCCTTCTTCAAAAGAGGGCTTTCAAGAGAAACATTCACAGGGACTACATGTCCCAGATTCCTGTGTGCTCCTATGTGTGGTGGCACCTGTATAAAGGGAGCCCTGCTGGATAACCGATGCACATTATTCAGGATCCAAGGTCAGAAGGGGAGCTCTGTGGTGTTCCGCTCTTCCCTGGAGTGGTTTTCAAGACTTCCAGTTTGGTAAGGACTCCAAAGGTAGCAAGCGCTCTGCACTCTATTGGCATTCCTTAGTAGAATGATATTTATGACTGCAATACCTTAAGTCTAAAGTTATATTGAAAGACAAATATCAGTTTCTCTGGAGAACAGTTAAGAAAACTTTGAATAGTTGGTATTAATCGTTGTATAAAGTGAACCACTTCCCCTGGTGAGGTCAGAAGAAAAACCTCCTTTGCTGATAAAATATTAGGAACTTCTGATTTGGCAATGTTAGTGATGTGCAACTAACTAACCATTAGGATCGAATTATTTTGGAGACTTTTGTGACTATTGTTCTGTCTTTGAAACTTGGCAATCAGCACTCTTCAACTGGAGGGAGAAAGCCCTGAGATAAGACTTAAAGGGGCATGGAGAGTTAACATGCAATATTTAGCTGGGAGAAAATTCTTCAGTGTTCAAGCAAAGACTTAAGTTGTGGCATGCATGTCTGTGCGAAGAGTGATGACTAAGGTGAAGAGTGCTCTTTTTGTATGTTTTAATGCGTGATAATTCATGGGTAATATTGCTTTCAGCAGGCACAGTTTAAAATTGTTCGGAAAGACAGCTCTGGGGACGTGGTCTGGCCATGAGTTATGATGGCCACTTGAGCCTGGAACCCCGTGCGCCGGTGGGCTCATGACAGAGGCATTGGCCCCCTACTCACAGCGGGGGCCGCACACTGTGGCCCAAAGACATCACCGGAGCCAGGGCCACGACCTGACGGGCTGATGCCCTGATGCACAGCCGGATGACAGCGCCCCAACCATCGCCCCTGCACTGGACCTCCTAGGTTAATCCAGGCCATGAGGATGGGCGATGCAGTGGCCTAACGTTAGGTGCTCCGGTGGCCTCCTGCTCCCTGTTCGCAGGATGCTGCTTGATGGGTGGGCCGGCCCATTCCTGACTGGGGGTGGATGACGAGGTAGATAAGCACCACATCCTGGGACCTCACCTTGGCTTCCCCCGGGCGCCCACCCCCAGTGGGCCACACCTTAACACATGGGGCCAGATCAACACCCCTGGAGTTTGCCCTACTCAGTGCAGCCTGGGGAGGGCTTGAAACAGCCTGAGGGGATGCCCTCTTACCCAGGTCGAGGAAGCGCACATCTGATGTCACGTGTTCCCAAGGCAAGGCAAGGTGAGAGTGAGACCGACGAGAACACTGAGGTTGCTGCTGAATCACTATCCGCCAGCCCGATCAGACCTGACCCGACCTCCATGGATTACGGATTACGAACTCGGGGCAACCCAGAGGCTGAAGGCTGGTGCGCGGGGGGTCGGGAAGCCAGACGAGGCCCAGGAAGCAGAGCAGAGCGGAGGGAAGCAGGGTGCTTCACCTCCCCACCACTCTACTACTAACTGTCGGCGGTCTGCTGCAGCCTTTGGTGGGTTGAGGCTTCAGGTGGTCCGAGTCGAGGCAGCCCGAGGCTAGAGGTGGCTCCCTCAGGACCAGCAGCATCTGTGGTAGCAGTGTGAGTGTGGCAGTACAGCTGCCACAGAGAGTGAGCCCCCGGCTGCCACGGAGACTGCCCGGACAGTTCCAGGTGCAGCCTGCAGTACGACCGGTGAGCCCAACTCACCACGGTCACTGCCACAGCCCCAGCTACTGCCGCCAAAGGACACCTTCTTCTCATCCCTGTCCTCGGTCAAAGAACAGGGGCCTAGAGGCCCAGGGGTCCAGCAGTCAATAAAACCGCGGAGTCTGCAAGGGCTCCATCCTGCCTCTGAAGATGGGTGCAGGGATGCACCAGCTCCCCAGACACTCAATCACCTCTTTGGGGCAGGCTCCTGCAAGGGGGGCAATGTGAGGGGCAGGGCAACTGGATTGCCCCTCCAACCCATCTAACCACTACTACTCCACCACTGACTCTCATCATACCGTCACCCAGATACCGCAGGACACAAGCAGGTAGAGACAGGGCGACGAAGGCTACGAAAGCACCGGACAAGGAAAAAGGCAGGACAAGGCAGGAGTAAGCAGCCAGGACTAAGGCAAGTGCAGTGGAGCTACCAGCCCCTCATTGGTGCAATCCTTCTGGTCACTGGGTCACCCAGGAGATCTACTCAATCCACTCAACCAAGGGAACCTACAGAGTTCCTGCTGAAACTACCGGAACACCAGGGAAGGTCAGCCATCGCAGCAGAGCGAGAGAGGTACACTCCCTCATTCCTTTCCCTCAACTGCTAGGCCAAGAAGCAACGGGAGTAGTGGGGTGACAGCACCGGCCTAGGGCACAAAGAATCGGCACCAACCAGTGTGCACTGAGCACAGAGCTCAGTGCAGTGCAGCCACCGGATATCAAATGAGGTCAGGGATGACCAGCGTCGTGATCACCCAAGGCCAGCAGGGAAAAAGGGAAAGAAACGAGAGCCGTGTCCCACCATACAAACCAGCACCCAAGCTCCATTAATCACAACTGAGCATGAATTGAAGGACATGGCGACGCCAAGCAGAGAGGGGGTTGGTCTGAAACACCCAGCATGTCTAACCCACCAAAAATCTACATGAAATTTTGCTTCCTAAATGATGCAGGCTCTGCTCTTTTCTCAAGCAATGATGCCCTTAAAGGCATGCAGACCCCCCCTTCAACCTCTACAGTTGCAGCTGTCCTTACACTTTACACAGCCCAAAGAGAAGGGTATCCAACTCAAGGAAGACCCAGTCTGCCCACTCTTGCACAACCAATCCACGACAAACATCTCAACATCGATCACAATGGATCAAACTACCCGTCCTACTTTTTTCAATCATCTCTTGACAACACATACATTACCAATTACAATGGATCAAAATCTGTCACTGATCAGGCAACCAGGCATCTCGAAATCAGATGCTCATCAAGTAGCACAAGAACATAAAGAGGAACAACCCTCAGCATCCCCAGTATTCGTATCAGCATCGCCCTTGGCCTCAGATGAGGGGCCCGCGCATCTAGCAACCAAACTAAAGGCAGAAGGCCTCTGGGGGTGCACACAAGGAGCAACTTACAACAATCAAACCCTCACATGATCCTCAAGCAGTGAGAGGAGTGTGCAGAATCAACAACCAGATCTTCGACTAGAAGATATGTTAATTTCATCTCCAAATGACAGCAAAACCACCCCGGATTTTGTGTCCCGGTCTTTAGGGGCCAACGCCTCAACTCCAGTGGTGGCCCAGCCTCCCACCTGCGCAGACCCACCTCCCCCAGGTTTGGGTGGGCCAGGTGACCCAGCACACCAAAAGGAGGGGCGGGTGGCCCTCTCCTATCTGCACATGCAAGAATGGGAGGACATGCTAGCCTCCTACCCTCTAGACCTCCAAAACGGGGTACCCCCTGCCGTGGGGCCCCAGGACAATACAGCTGGATACCGCCATGACTCCAAGAAGGGACTCAAGGGCGCGAGAGCGCCAAAGCACTATCTGGCACCATATGGGGATCCCTCCTGAATACCATGCAGCTGTATGTGGAAGCGCTACAATACCAGTCCTACAAGATGGACATTCAGCTGTCTCTACTGAATATCCTGGCACTGTTCGTTGCGGGTATTGATGAGAAACTGGAGGATCTCAACTGTTTAATAAAGAGAGCCCAATCTGAGGTGCAATTAGGCTGTGGCTGCGGCCAGATCATGGACAAATTATCCACTCTACATTCTATGCTAAACACTGTGCTCAAGGATCTGAGGACATATCAACAGCTTCCAAATGCACGCCCCCTGCAGGCAAGAGCAAGGAATCAGGCCCAGAACAGAAACGGCACGACAACACAAATACATTGGGACAGTTAAAAAACTACCAGCTGGAAGGCACAGGCACCCCAACCAGCAATGGGCCCATAGGAACCATCTGCGGCGGACCTAGCTGGAACACCCAATCCAAAGCCCAATCCCAGGCAATGACAGCAGCAAAGAAGAAAAGACTGCAGCCAGAAAACGTTCCCAAATCAAGTAGCCTTTTACCCTATCTGTTAGAACTGGGGGTCTCTAGTTGGCAATGGTATATACCTTTGACCAAATAGGGACCCTTGCTTCTAGTCAGGGAAAGGGGGATTACACTACTGGATAACCCCTGCTCACCCCCTTGGTAGCTTGGCACGAGCAGACAGGCTTATCTCAGAGGCAGTGTGTTAAGCATTTGTGAGCACATACAGTAATACAGTGAAAAAACTACAGATGGACACCACACAGGTTTTATAAAAATAAGTATTCTTTATATAGACTTAACACAAGACCACAAACGACAAAAATGCACAATACTGTACTCAAAATAGACTTAAAGATGGTAGAAGTAACTTAGTTCAAGATGGTGATAAATGCGACACGTTTCTCACAAAAGTACCTTGGCTGCGTAATGCAAAACAAAGGGTCCGCAGGGAGGGCGATGCGGCAAGCAGGTGCCTCGATGCGGTGCGATGATCCGGTGTGATGCGATGAGAGTGCGCCCTTGATGCGATGCGACGACGTGAAGGTGATGCGTGCACGCCCGACGGCCGTGTGGCGAACACTGTACCTTTGGAGCCGCGACACGCCCTGCGACATGCCTCTCCGGTGATGCGACGGCAGGCAGCTGCGACACACTTCTCCGGTGATGCGACGGCGACCCTTGCGGTGGCGACACGCTTCCCCGGTGATGCGACGGCAGGCAGCTGCGACGAAGACACGCTTCTCCGGTGATGTGACGGCAGGCAGCTGCGACGAAGACACGCTTCTCTGGTGATGCGGCGGCGGCCTCTGCGGCGGCGACACGCTTCTCCGGCGATGCGACGGCAACAGCTGCGACAGCGGTACGCTTCTTCTCGTTGAGTCGCGCTTCCAGCTCCCAGCGACACACAGGCTTCTGCAGACAGAATCCCCAGCAAGGGAATTCAGGAGAGAGCTGGTGGTGAAGTCTTGTAGCCCTGAGACTTCAGCAGGAGGCAAGCTCTAGTTCAAGCCCTTGGAGAAATATTCTGCAAGATGATGAAAGTTCTTTGAAAGTTCCTTCTCCTTTCCTTGGCAATGAAGACCACTGCAGGCCAACCCAGCAAACAGCACACTGGCAGAGGGGCAGTCCAAACTCCTGCAGCTTCCTTGGTTCTTCTCCTTGGCAAAGGTTTGTCTTGTGTTCCCAGAAGTGATCTAAAGTTCTGGGGTCTGGGTCCCCTTTTTATACCCATAAATCCTTTGTCCTCTGAAGGCAGAGGGTCCTGTACCTAGGCCAAACCAGTTCTGGGTGCATTCTGCCAGTGCGCAACTTCTTCCTTTGTCAGTGTGGGCCAGGGTCATCAGACACACCACAGGAGTTGGAGCCAGCATTGTGGAAGGCAGGCACAGCCCTATTCAGGCCCAGGTGCTACTCCTCCCACCACTCCTCATGCAGATAGGTCTATTCAGCCTAGTGCTGACTCACCCTGTCTCCTGGAGTCCCCCAGCCCCTGTCACTCACAAAACCAGACATACAATACACAAGCTAGCAGAGGCAGGCTGGATAGTTAGGCAAGAAAATACCTACTTTCTAAAAGTGGTATTTTCAAACACAGAATGTTAAAACCAACTTCACTAAAAGATGTATTTTATCATTCTGAGTTCAGGCATACTAAACTCGTATTTCTACCATGTTCCCTGGGTCAGTTAGGATTATAAGATGTTATAATCAAACTGCCCATTCTGGCCTATGGGGACAGGTAGCCTTGCAATAGTGAAAAACGAAATAGGCTGTAATTCACTATCAGGTCATGCCACACATATCAGGGCATGACCTACCTTTTACATACAATGCACCCTGCCCTAGGGCCTACCTTAGGGGTGTCTGATATGCAGAAAAGGGAAGGTTTAGGGACTGGCAAGTGGGTGCACTTTCCAAGTCGACATGGCAGGCCTGAGCTACACTTTAGAAGCTGATTCTGTGGGTGGCACAACCAGTGCTGCAAGCCCACCAGCAGCATTTGATTTACAGGCCCTGGGCACCCATGGTGCACTATACTAGGGTCTGACAAGTAAATCAAATAATCCAATCATGGAGTTACTAATCAATACATCAATTTACCATAGGGAGAGCATATGCACTTTAGCACTGATCAGCAGTGGTAAACTGCCCAGAGTCATAAAACCAACAAAAACAGGTCAGAGAAAATACAGGAGGAAGGCAAAAGGTTCAGGGATGACCCTGCAAAAAGGCCAAGTCCAACACAACCCCCTTCCAGCCAAAACGCAGGGTAGACCAATCACTACCTTGATGGGCTTCCTGCTTTGGGCGATAGAACATGGACACTGGCCCGCAACAGCAGGGGCATACTCCAGTTCTACGCCAATCTGAGCCTATTTGGGTCCCTCTGTCCATACTCTCAGGGCCCACCAAGCTAACCCATGGGGAACCCTTCTCCGCACCTGTGGACACCATCTGTGCAGCACCTAACCTTAGCTTGCTCACAGGTGTGTCCCAACAGACAGACAGCAAGCCACAGTGGCCACTGACAGTGGTCAGTGATGAGACCCAGGCCTTATGCCTCGCAGGGCTCTCAAACTTCTGTGGCATTAGAGAGCGGGGGCAGTAGCCCCAGGTGCATGGCACCCTTTGTCTACTCTCCCTCCAGTCAGGTCAGGTATGACATCCTGGCACTGACCCACCAGCCCCGGGCCTGTTCCTGGCGGCTGGACAGGAGACTGCGGTGGGCTTTCCCACACCCGGTCCTCCTTCTCCTCATTGGGGCTCTGTACCCTCCCACCTGGAGTGGTACACCCTTCCAGAATTGCCAGGGCACCTGTGGCAGGTGTCCTGCACAATTCGCCCACCAGTTCAGGGGTTCTATCCTGCAACTGTGCTTCCAGGTCAGGGGGACACCCCGAACCTGGCCCTCCAACCTAGGGTCTAGACCCTCCAGTTGAACTGGGGTCAGAGGCGAGGACTCCCTCCCTCTGCACCCCCTTCCAGACTGCTGTACCCTCCCACCTGGAGTGGTACCCCTAGAAGACCAACCGGTCAGGACACTGTTTACAGTTGTCCCTCCCTCCAGGTCAGACAATACCTGAACCTGGCTTCCCAACCCAGGGACCAACCCCTGCAGTTGAACACTTGCCCGGCGCACCAGGACTTCATTGGGAGCACATATGCCCCCCCCGAGGGTGACACACAACTCATGTGTTTTGTGATAGCCTGCCTGGCGCAGATCTTCTGACTCCTGTCCATCTGACAGTGCGTGAAGATCCCCCAGGACAGAAGTGGTGTCACCATGGTCATTCATTGGTGACTCAGCCCTTCTGGCTGGCACCTGACCCACTGGTTCTTCCACTGGGGACTCTTTCCCCCTCTCACCCCTCAATCTGTACTTCTGCACCCTCCACTCAGGAGTGGCACTGCCAGACACCAGAACTGATGGAGGCCTGCTTACAGACACTCCCAGTTCACCAGACACTAGGGGATCCCCCTCAATGGTCAGCCCATCAGGACAGACAAGGCTCCCTACCTGGTGTTCCCTTAAAGAACCATCCAGGCCCTGAGTCTGAGGTTGGGCACTATCGGGACACAGCCCATTCTCACTCCTTCTTCCTGAAGACAGGCCGTGAGGCCATACACCCCTCCCACTACAATGGGACCTAGCTGGGTGACTCTGAACCACCTCCACCACTCTGGGATGGAAGATACCTGAACCACTCCCCTTAGGGTCACTCCCCAATGCCTCTTCAGACCCTCTGGAATCCACAAAAAGGTATGCCTCCCTGGTGAGCTCCCTGGGGTCAGAGAACTCACTCTCCAACAGGTGTTGGCATAGCTCAGGAAAACAGGGACTTACAATATGCTCTCCCACAATTGGATCACACAGCCCCCTACAAGGGTTAACCAAACTATCCTTCACCTCACCATCCAGTGCCTCGCACACTTACCCCACACCACTCTCCTGAGACTGGCAAGACAGTATCTGACTGTCTCTGTCACTCAACCCCCACTCTTCTGGGTGGTCTCCACACTCACACACCAGGACTTCAATCATGGGGGAACCCCTCTCCCTGTACCTCTCATCTAGAGTCAGTAGAGTGTCCCTCCCACCACTAGGACCATGAACCCCTGCATCAGTTTCCCAATTCACCTCAGGGACACTGCGCACCACTGGAGCTACCTCACATCCTAGAACCTCCTGGTGTATGTTAACCCCCTCCAAGTCGGGCACCACATCTCTGGGTGTGTGCACTACTTCCTCAGCACTAGGTAACATAATTTTGCTGCCACCATCTGAGCCGGATTCCACCTCCAACTCAGCCAAGCTCACTTTCTGAGCTACACACATTTCTTGTTGCAGGGCTGAAACACTCATGGCCTCAAGCCTCTCGAGCTCCAAATCAAGATCCCTCATTCTCAACTCATGTTCCAATCTCATCCTCTCTCTCTCCAAGGACAACCTGCTATTCTCTAGGTCCCTTTGACCCTCCATCTGGAGCCTGGCCATCTCCAGTTCGTGCACCCTATCTCTCTCCATGTCTTCCTGCTCTCCTGGGGACAGGCCTTTGGAAGAGACGCTACTGCCAGGTGGGACCGGTACCCCTTCCCTGGCTGGAATCAATGGTATATTCAGCTGCCCCTCTGCATCCCCAACTGGCTCCACCACCAGTTCAGGGGTATTTCTTGCTTCCACCCAGGCCCTCAGCGCCTTTTGGTATTCATCCTTTTTGGCAATGCCTTGGGTAGCAACTTTAAATTTTTTGCAAAAGCGCTTTTGCTGTTTCACATTGTAGGTTTCCAACCTCTCTTCCTCAAAATCTAGATCCATAGATGCAACGGATGCTGGTCGGCTCATGGTAGTAAGAATTGGCAGTTCTCAGAAAAAATAACAGTCCAAGGAGAAAAAAATTCTACCAAAAAAGTATGTGGTTGCGTTTGTTTTGCACTCACTAGTAGTGTACACCAATCACTGTATATGAGTCACAAATGCAAGTCCAGAATCCTCACCTCTGACCACCAATGTTAGAACTGGGGGTCTCTATTTGGTAATGGTATACACCTTTGACCAAATAGGGACCCTTGCTTCTAGTCAGGGAAAGGGGGATTACACTACTGGATAACCCCTGCTCACCCCCTTGGTAGCTTGGCACGAGCAGACAGGCTTATCTCAGAGGCAGTGTGTTAAGCATTTGTGAGCACATACAGTTATACAGTGAAAACACTACAGATGGACACCACACAGGTTTTATAAAAATAAGTATTCTTTATATAGACTTAACACAAGACCACAAAAGAACAAAAATGCACAATACTGTACTCAAAATAGATTTAAAGATGGTACAAGTATCTTAGTTCAAGATGGTGATAAATGCGACACGTTTCTCACAAAAGTACCTTGGATGCGTAACGCAAAACAAACAAAGGGTCCGCAGGGAGGGCGATGCGGCAAGCAGGTGCCTCGATGCGGTGCGACGATCCGGTGTGATGCGATGAGAGTGCGCCCTTGATGCGATGCGACGATGTGAAGGTGATGTGTGCACGCCCGATGGCCGTGCGGCAAACTCTGAACCTTTGGAGCCGTGACACGCCTCTCCGGTGATGCGACGGCAGGCAGCTGCGACGGTGACACGCTTCTCCGGTGATGCGACGGCGACCCTTGCGGTGGCGACACGCTTCCCCGGTAATGCGACGGCAGGCAGTTGCGACGAAGATACGCTTCTCCGGTGATGCGACGGCAGGCAGCTGCGACGAAGACACGCTTCTCTGGTGATGCGGCGGCGGCCTCTGCGGCGGCAACACGCTTCTCCGGCGATGCGACGGCAACAGCTGCGACAGCGACACGCTTCTTCTCGTTGAGTCGCGCTTCCAGCTCCAAGCGACACGCACGCTTCTGCAGACAGAATCCCCAGCAAGGGAATTCAGGAGGGAGCTGGTCGTGAAGTCTTGTAGCCCTGAGATTTCAGCAGGAGGCAAGCTCTAGTTCAAGCCCTTGGAGAAATATTCTGCAAGAAGATGAAAGTTCTTTGAAAGTTCCTTGGCAATGAAGACCACTGCAGGCCAACCCAGCAAACAGCACACTGGCAGAGGGGCACTCCAAACTCCTGCAGCTTCCTTGGTTCTTCTCCTTGGCAAAGGTTCGTCTTGTGTTCCCAGAAGTGATCTAAAGTTCTGGGGTCTGGGTCCCCCTTTTTATACCCATAAATCCTTTGTCCTCTGAAGGCAGAGGGTCCTGTACCTAGTACAAACCAGTTCTGGGTGCTTTCTGCCAGTGCACAACTTCTTCCTTTGTCAGTGTGGGCCAGGGTCATCAGACACACCACAGGAGGTGGAGCCAGCATTGTGGAAGGCAGGCACAGCCCTATTCAGGCCCAGGTGCTACTCCTCCCACCACTCCTCATGCAGATAGGTCTATTCAGCCTAGTGCTGACTCACCCTGTCTCCTGGAGTCCCCCAGCCCCTGTCACTCACAAAACCAGACATACAATACACAAGCTAGCAGAGGCAGGCTGGATAGTTAGGCAAGAAAATACCTACTTTCTAAAAGTGGTATTTTCAAACACAGAATGTTAAAACCAACTTCACTGAAAGATGTATTTTATCATTCTGAGTTCAGGCATACTAAACTCGAATTTCTACCATATTCCCTGGGTCAGTTAGAGAGAGCATATGCACTTTAGCACTGATCAGCAGTGGTAAAGTGCCCAGAGTCATAAAACCAACAAATACAGGTCAGAGAAAATACAGGAGGAAGGCAAAAAGTTCAGGGATGACCCTGCAAAAAGGGCCAAGTCCAACACTATCTTTAGCCAACAACGGGTCCAAATAGAGACCACGCCCCATGGTTTAGGCAATCAAAACCAGGGTTTTCACCCATCTGACAACCAAACCAGTACAGGAGGCTTGACTCCTTGTCAAAATGCCAGGAGCACCATTGCCCCAGGCATCAGGGCCACTACATCATACAAGACATCTCCACATAGAAACAGACGCTACTCAGATTAAGCGCCAGAACCCACCACTGGATCCCTTATCACACCTACCTCCCCAGCCTGGACTTGCCCAGATTCAACCCGGGAAGAGAACCAAACAGAATCAGTGCCAGAAGTCACCTGGTTCCACGAGGCAGTAGAGGATACACGCAATGGGCCTGGACATGCACAGTCAGTCAATAAAGGCCAGCTGAGCAAAAGTGCTGGACCTACTGACCAAAAGTCAACTGCATCCTAAGTTACAGGACGCAGCTGGCAGCACTCAGCCCAGGATCAACCAGGCGACCCACACTCTTCCACTCATAGGACCAATCACAAGTGACTCAAAGGGCCAGAAGGGAAGATACAGAAACCCAAATGAGCTGGAGCAACTCCAACTAAATGAGCAAACCCAACTCAATGGCCAACGCTTAACCGTGAAAATGAATGAGGGCTGCTTCAGTCAACACAGAGCCCAAGCACTACACAGCCTGCTACAAACTCCATACTGTTCAAGCCTGAGTACACCTCAAAAGGGAACCATGACGTTCTGAACAGAGGGAACATCCTGAGACTCCTATGGGCCACCCCAAATCTTGCGGGTGTAAACTCAACTGATTTGCTCTCAATAGAGTTCATCTGCCCTGCTGTCTCCTCGGTGCCGGAGGTCACCGGGCTACTTGGAAAATGACTATACTCGCCCAGAAAGTACTAGTTGAGCACTGCGTCTTCAAAGCTTGGGGAATAAACATCTCCCCTCACCAAAACCCAGGATATCCCACTCTGCTGCTAGCCCCCAGCAGGAGGTCTGTAACAACCAGCCCTTCTAGGTGCACCAACTCAGTGCCCAGAGGGGCCTTGTGGCAATCGCCACAATGGAGGTCAACACCAATGGCGAACCAACAAGTCAGGCCACGGGCAGTACCAGCCATACGAAGCAGGCATCCGGCACTAGGGCAGATTACAAGAACTATAACAGCCCTCCCTGGTACCCAATGACAAGATACACAGAAAGAAGTAGGCACCAGGAACAACAAATCATCTGCCGCCTCTGCTCATGACCGTCAATGGACTGGCAACCAAAATATCAGATCTGGAATTCCTGCAGTACCTTAAATCGTTTAATATAATTATGCTGCAGGAAACATGGCTCGTAGACCCGATCCACTTGCAAGGTTTTATGTGCTTCGCAACACCAGCCGACACCAGCCGTAAAGGGTGGGAGACTCGGTCACTCATCAGGAGGACTGGCAACTTATGTATCCACGACTTGTACAACATCAGTGGAGACAGTCAGTCTGGCCTCACTGGCCACTACAGTAGTCAAAATCGCCCTCTCCCTTTTGGGAGCACAAGACGAGGCAGTGATAGTCAACGCTTACATCCACCCAAAACGCAAAGCAAAAGACTCGTAACATCTAATCGACCAACTACTAAGATACATAAGCAAGTCAGAAACATCACATTTTATTCTCTTGGGGGACCTGAACCAGCACCTCCTTGGCACGCCGATGGTGAATGACGTGCGCATCCAATCCCTACACTGGAACATGCGATTTAAAGCAGGAACTCCCACGGGAAGACGAATAGCAAAAGCAGATGCCTTCTAGATGATCTAGAACACCTTAACTTCAGGGCACTAAATGGAAGATTCCCTGAAGCCTCCCTACCATTGGCCACCTACTATTCTCCCTCAACATGCTCAATAGTAGACTACACGTTTGTCAGTCTCTCGCTGTTCCACTGCATACTCGGCTTTCGATTGGGGGACAAGGGGGACAGTGACCACCTACCAAAAGAAACTCTCCTTTCAGCAACTGCTCCTCTTTGCATCCACCCAGAGGTGACCCTGGGTTCATTCACACAACCAACTACAAGAGAATCAAATGTGTAGCGGAAAACATAGAGTCCCTGTCAGCAACAGCAATGGACCTCCTACAATCTTAAACAACCGCGCCAAAGAGTCACATAACCAACTGGGAATGCTTCACTGCTAAACTAGCAGATCTTCACACCTCGGTACCCAAAAGGATCAGGATCCCAGTCTGGGAAGCAGGATCATGAAAGCTGTAAAGGATCAAATAATGCACTTCAAAAGAGCCATAAACAGCACCTTAAGATCTCTGTGATACCACCCGGGGAGTCTAACTCTCCGCATACTCCTGCAACAACAAGAACCTCACTCAAAAAGCTGAAGTGGGAAGCTAACAGAGATTGGGAAGACGAGGCCTGGGCAAAGCTTCTTAATGAAATAAACCACGCTTCTGGGGAACAGTTAACCTGATAATGCGCCTGCAGCATGGGGGAATTTCTTCTCACATTTCATAGGAAAGCTGGGCAACCTGTCTAAGCGAGCACGTCAACCATCAAATTGAGGGGGAATGGAGAACTCAGACAACCAAGGAAACACCAGAGCAACACATCACAGGAGACCTACAAAAGGGGGACGAATGTCACAATTATACTGGATACAGCTTATGCACTTGAGCACAAGCCCAGAGCCTCAAACATACACCTAATAAAGCAAAGAAATTGCAAAAGGGAGGTGGAAGGGTCCTCGGGCCCAAACGGCATACCACCAGCTCTGTTCAAACAAAGGGTGGATAAATGGGCAAGCACCCTGCATCCCATATTCTCGAAAGTCAGATCACTTGGCAGGACTTCATCTTCAGGGAAAGGCTCAACAATTGTACTGATCCACAAAAGTGGAGACAAGTCCACACCGGGAAATTATCACCTGGTGGCATTGATTGACAAAATACTTTACAGGCACTGTGCTAGAGGAACTCACATCTTGGGCAGATGAAAACACGATAATACAAATAAATCAGACGGATTTTGTAAAATGTCAGGTACAACAACAAACATCTTGGCAATTTCTCTACTCATAGACGCAGCAAAGCCTTGGAACCTTCCACTACACCTCTGTTTTATCCATTTCAGCGCTGCCTTCAACAATGTTGCCAGGGCAATGCTGTGGAGGAAGCTGGCCCGATGGGGCATTCCTGAAGCTCTATTGAACATGCTGATACTTCTCCACACAGACACTTGGGTGCAGGTGAAACTAGGAGCAGGCACACACCTCTCCTGACGAGTACCAACAACCAAAGGCCTGAAGCAGGGCTGCAGGCTCGCTCCCACTTTGTTCAATCTATTCATGGCAGACTTGCCAAAAGAACTTAACACCTGTACCTCTCATGCGCCAAGGCTGGGAGGTAAAACAATAACCAGCCTCTGTGCACTGATGATGTAGTCCTGTTTAGCCACAACCAGGTTGGCCTGCAACATCTCCTCAATAAAATGCAAAACTATGCCACAGAGAACAACCTAAAAGTCAACTATAGGAAAACAAGATCAATGACCATCAACAACAAGAGGAAAAGGCAGAGACTCTGGCTCCTGGGTGACACACGAATATAGTCAGCAGCGGACTACAAGTTTCTAGGCCTCACTATAGACAAAGACGGCTCCTTCACTCTACAGAAAGAAGAAATCAGAAGGAAAGGGCTGGCACTAGCAATAACATAAAAAAAAACTCAAATCAAAACTGACCAGGCCCACACTAAGCCCCCTCCTGAAGGTAGCTCAAGCCAAAATTCTTCCAACAATAACCTATGGCAGCGAATCAATGTGTGGTAGAGACGCCAAATTATTGGACAGCATTGCGGTTAAGGCATATAGAATCATGTTCAGCCTTCCAAATTATACCTCACCATCCCAGATAAGGCTGGAGTTCAGCCTATTAAAACAATCCTTAGCCAGGCACAGCGCATACACTATTTGCTGAAATAAGATCAGGGCCGCCACTCCAAATACCTTAAACAAACTATTATGGCAAGAACTCCAGCAGAGAGACATATATCCTGCAAGAAGCTATCTTCAGGTATCCCTGGTGGCTAAAGGGCTCTCCCATCTCTGGAACACATAGATACAACACTCAATCTTCAAGAAACTGGTATGGAAATCAATTAAACAGCTCTCTCTGGTGGCGGACAAAACTACCTTTTCAGCTAGAGCCCATGCCTGGATGACTTTAAATAACTACAAGTCGCTTGCACCTCAAAAAAACTTTAACCAGGGCTATCCCAAATCAATAAAAATAAAATTCTTGAGACATCGTCTGGGTCTTCTCCTGTGTGCACTGAACCTCCCACCTTGGCTGCGGGTCCCGACTCAAACTTCTTGCCGCTTGTGCGACAATGGAACAGAAGATATTTTGCACCTACGATGGGGCATATTATCAAGCCGGCGATAAGAAATTATCGCCGCTTTAGCGTCTGTTTTCAGACGAAAAGCGGCGATAATTTTATCGCTGTATTAGCAAGGTCACGCTATCGCGTGAATCCTTGCCCTATCGCCCTTTTCCATAACGCCCACCCTTGCATCTCTAATGAGATGCAAAGTGGGCGTTCCGTCCCAAAATAACTGGAGAAATGTCGTTTACCGACATTTCTCCAATTATCAAGGGAATCCCCAACAAGCATAGCGATGAGAAAAGTAGCGCTAACCTTGGTTAACGCTACTTTCCTTACGCATGCTTTTAGTTTGACTTAGCCATGATATCCAATGGAAGGTGGATATCATGGTTAAGTATGCCCAGACCTATCAACAAGCTATCGCCAAATGTCGTGCGATTATCGCTGGATTTCCAGCGATATTCGGACATTTGGCAGCTTGCGCCAGGAATTTTATCGATTCTGAGATAAGCGTTGCTAATAGCACGCTATCTCAGCGATAAAATTCATCGATAGCCGGTGATAAATATCCTAGCGCTAAGTGCGCTTAGCGATATTTATCGCCGGTTGTTGATAATATGCCCCTTTGTACCTGCAAGTTGCTGCTGAAGAAAAGGAGACAGCTGCTTAAGGCTCCCTTTAACCAGAGGGGAATTTTCTCGCGGAGGCAAGCAGTGCTGGCCTGCTTCGGACCGGGGGACCCACAGCTGAACTGCAGACCGGTAAGATTTCTTATGCTAGATGACGAAAAATTGCCACCAGCCTCTGATCGGAAATGATGCTAGGTTGCAAGCTGAAGGCACACTAAGACAGCGATTGTGGGGACATTGGAAAGCTGTACCTATTTAAGCACTGACCCAAAGCTCACCAGCAGCACACACACACTTGTGTGCACAGCATTTATCACTTAATAAGCATGAAGATGTACTAACTGTTATTTCAGACGTGTACATTTTAAATTTATGTATCCTTATTGTTTAAAATCCACCTGGTTTTAATGCACTGGTTTTTATTAACTATGCAAGAAACGTACTTACTTACTCACTGTCACGCATCCAGCACCAGCGGCCTTCTGATTACTGCCTGAAGGACACTTCCTGATGACCGGGCCAGCTCCACTACAGAGCTAGAGTGTCCTAAGCCTGGGGCCCAGCTACACTCCCAGGGCCCTCTAAATAACTACACCCAGGCCTCCTCCTCCAGCGCCCCTTGCCCTGACTGGGGCTCGGGACAACAGGGTCATAAGCAGATACGTGGGGGTAACATAGGCTCGAGCTCTGCCTCCGGGGTTCACCTCGGCCGAAAAGGCCAGTGGGAGGCCTGGAATGGTCTGAGGGGGCCTACCTAGGGCCGGTTAGCTGTCCATAATATTGACATCTCTTCGTGTGCACAGTACCCTACGCCCCACCAACAAAGTCAAATCGCTCTGCCCCATTATGGACACAGAGATACTCACTAAGTGTGTCCCCAAAACCAGGCCTAACTATTGATGGCCCCAAGACCCAGGCACCAGGGACACGCAAACCTAACTGAGGTGCTTCCTTACTGCCACCCACCACGCCAAGGCTGGACAACACAGAGGATACGCAAGTGACTCAGAGGTGGGCTGGTGAGCCTGCTGGTGGGTGACCCAGATGCTGCAGCGACCTGTTGTGGAGGCTGTGCCGTGGGAACGGGTTCTACTTTCGCGCCTACAGGCACCCTCACCTACCTCAAGCACCACACGACGAATAATGGGGACCGGCGTCACTTAGCTGTATTCCTGCACCTATCAGACGCCTGAAGATAGGGCCCTGACCATCCCCTTTTGCCGTCCCCCGGCCTGAAGGTGGCCTAGGACACGCCGAGAGAGCTGGACCTCCCCAAGCCACAGTCTGAGAAACCCTGCAGAGAAAGGTCAGTGGGCTTTGAGTGACACTGTGACTGACACTGGCTTGCGATGCCCCCCCTTTAGCCTGGGGCATCTGAACTAGAAGTGGCCCCCGGTAAAACCACTGGCAAACCCGCAAAACAACTTCCCTTTACGGAGGCTCTCAACCAATCCCGCTCCATGGCCAGCTCACAGAGGATGCCAGTGGTGAGGCAGGCTCTGGCCCCCACTGTATCACCACAGAATACGACCATGGAGTGTATCCTCCAGGAAGTCACAGTGGTTGGCCACCGCCTGGAGGGGATGGTCACCAACATAACCAAACTGACGGTCGAGACCAAGTCCATCCTCCTGGACATTGCAGGGTTTCAGAATCGGGTGACTGGCCTAGAACAATGAGTAAAGGCGGTGGGAGACCCCTTCAATCCCATCCCAGAGTGGGATCAGGAACTTTTATTCCCCCTTAGTAAAGTTATTGACCTGGAAGACATCAAAGCCTTCCTCAGGAGTACCCTCCCCACTCTTACCGGCCTTACCTTTGACCGTCCCCTGGAGCTACAGCGAGCGCACCACATGGGCCCAATGCACCAAGATTGACCAACGCGGCCCAGTCCCATCCTCGCCTGCTTCCTGAGACACGAGCAAGTAAGGCAGCTCCTCTCTGCGGCCAGCTCTCATGGCTCCTACGTGCATGAGGGACATGACATCTGCATTGCTGCAGATTTCTCGCAAGAGACTAATGATTGCCACAAGGAATTAATATCCCTCTGGCTCTTGCTCCACCAAAAGGACATAAAGTACGGATTGTTTGAACCCACTCGGATGTCGATCACCAAGGACGGCATGTTGAAGGACTTCTATGACCCAGAGGATCTGCACCTCTTCCTTGATGAAGTCTCTGCACAGGCCATGGATGTCCCCCCTCGGTTCCACCCTCTGCAACGGCTGCTCATCCCTTGGCAGCCCCCTTGGGTGGGCGATGGCACATGAAGGGGGGACTCACAACAGGGACATGGACCCCGAGAGAGCGGCAAGATCTCAAGGTTACAGAGACCAGGCACTCCAGGCAGTGGCAAACCTCACAAAGGACCAGGAAAGGGACAAATGACAAATCACGGTCCCCTCTGAAGCCTGCGCCCACTGAAAGCTGAGATTGCCATGGAATGCCATGGAATGCCTTGATGTTGGAAAGCATCCCTCTCGCCGGACAGCTGAGTATCTGACAGTATGCTTGTATATGTTTGGACATTAGATAATGTGTAATGCTTTATGGGTGCCCCACCTCTGGTGGCAGCGTTATGCCTTATCATATGCTGTATCTCAGTACTCAGTGTTTAATGTGTACTGCGGCACCCCTCCCTCCCACTTTCCTCGTTAGAGGGGAGCCCTAAGAAAGAGGATAATCCCCATAAGAAGCCTTGAACCTCCTCCCCCTCTCCTCTCTCCCCCCAGTGTCCTTTTGCCCAAGCTGGTGGGTGTACATGGGGGGAAATGAGTGGTGCCATGGCCTCCTGGATTCCTGCGATTCTGCTAGGCTCTTCTGAGCTTTTTCTGCCTCTGCCTCAGTCCTGATGGGCTTCTGACTTTGTTCTTATTCTTCTACTATCCACTTTTATGTGCTCTACCTTCCGGATTGGGCCTCTGCTGGAGCGCTGGCTCCGCAAGTCTTGACCTGCGTCCTACAGACCTAGGTCCTTTGGGCCTTGATCCGGCTAAGAGCTGGAAACCCAGTTACCATTCTCCCCTTACCCCTATTTCCATTCTCTATTTACCCTATTTTATCCAATGTTTCTCTCTGTGTGCCCCATGGCCCACCCTGATCCACCCCTGACGACTGGATTGCCTCTTCTCCCACCCCTTTGCTGTCTTCCTCTGTACTTCCCTTTTCTCTCTTTCACCCTTTCTTTTTTTTTCTCCCTACTTCTTTGATCCCACACCCCCCCTTACTAACTACGGCCTCCACCTCACCTCCCACCCCCAATACCGACATACTTTTCCACTCTCCATTGGGACGACCACACATACACACCATGACAATGGCAGACTCTGCCTCTCCTGCCCCCCACCCCCTTCGCATTCTCTCCTGGAACGTCAACGGACTGACACACTATGTAAAATGCTGGAAGGTACTCTCATATTTACAATCGAAAAGGGTGCACATGGCATTACTGTGGGAGACCCATCTCAACAGACTTGAGTCTGATAAATTGACTGGGCCTGGGTGGGGAGTGTGATCCATCGCAGCTGTCCAGACCCACTGGCCTCGGGGAGTAGGACATCCAGGAAATGTGGTGTAGTGAGCTTGCTTCAATATCATCAAATCATGGTCTGACCCAGAGGGCAGGTATGTATTTGCAAAATTGAGAATTGGGGACAGGTCACTTTGTGAGGGCTTGGTATATGCCTAAACGAGCTCTAAACGGCTTTTCTTACTCCAACTCGACCGTCTCCTTGTTGAGATTGGGGCCTCTCACTACCTGATTGTGGGCGATTGGAGTCTTGCCCGGGACACAGTGCTTGACAGGACAGACCCTTAGATGTGGGCAACAATCCGGACATGGCCGTACTGGGGGACATGATCTCAGACCATGGGCTAGTGGACCACTGGTGCCTCGCCCACCAGAAGGACAGAGAGTACACCTTTCTTTCATCAGTGCACGGTAACTACTCATGCCTGTGTTACCTCCTTGTGTCTCACAGGGTGGTGGCTCATGCTCAGGACTCCTGGACCCTAGAAACTGCGCTTTCTGACCATGCTCTGGTCCTGGTACCCTTGGATATGATCCTTCCCTCCCGGGCCGCAAACCCTGACGCCTAAATGTGCAACGCCATTGTACCCCTCACGGTAAATTTCAACTGAGGGCGCATGCCTCCACATACCTAGAGGATAATAAAGGCTTGGTGCCCTTCCATAGTTTCCTATGGGCAGCTGCGAAAGCAACCATCAGGGGACAACTCATGTGAGATGCAGCCCTTTCGAATAAACAGAAGATAGGTCACCGGAAAGAACTGGGGGTAGACATTGCATCCCTTATTTACCTATACACGGCCCGCCCCTCGCTTCCCAAGCACCGCCACCTGGAACAAGCCTGCATGGCTCTCAATGGCCTGTACACATCCAGGGCTGAATATGCATTGCAGCAGTTGAAAGGACACCACTACAAACAAGGGGAGAAGAACTCTTAACCACCCAATTGCATCAACAGGAGGCGGCTTTGGCTATCCTGGCCATTCATTCCCGAGCAGTGAAGTTCCCACTCACCCTCAGGACATTGTTAACACATTTATGGTGTTCTACCAGGCACTTTACACCCCGGAGTCGGTGTCCAGTGTTGACCAAGTGGAGGTCTTTCTGAAGGGTGTACAGCCCCCCCGCTTGTTGGATAAAAGCCGGGCCCTATTGGATTGTGAGATTAGCAAGGGTGAGAAAGCACAGGTTATCTCTAAGCCTCCCTACCACAAAGCTCCCGGGAAAGACAGTTTCCCCAAGGAGTTTCATAAATGGGCTGGGGAGAAGGTCATTGACTCCCTCTAAGCTGCCTTTCAGGAGTCAGAACAGCCGGGCTTCCTGGTGTCTGTCTCCCACAGAGCAGTGATAGCGCTCCTCCATATACTGGGGACAGATCCCCTCCTGTATCCCAGTTACAGGCCCATATCTTTTTTAAACAGGGATATCAAAATCCTCGTTAGTGTCCTGGTGGTCCGTCTCCGCCAGGTCATCCCGTCCCTGACACACCATGCGTAGCTGGGGTTCATCCCAGGGCAACCTCCTGAAATCATCTCTGCACCCTTGCCCATGCCCTATTGGAGGCCAGGGATTTGCCGGATGAAGCTCTGTCCCTATCCCTTGATTCCGAGAAGGCGTTTCACCACATCAAATGGGGATGTCTCATTGCAGCCTTATGAAGGTTTGAGACTGGCACACCAATTCATTGCCAAAATTAGACTGTGTTATGACTGCCCGCAGCCCAGGTCAACTGTGGCGGATACCTATCTGACCCTTTCCCAATACGGAGGGGCACACTGCAGGGTTGTCCACTTTTGCCACTTTTATTCCTTTTGGCAGTTGAGCCCTTGGCAGCCACCATTCGCCACTTGCCTCTTCTCCCTGGAATACCCCTCCAGGGGTACGTCTAAGATATACCTGTATGCAGACGATGTCCTGCTTACACTAATAGATCTGCACTGCTCTTTGCCGGCATTATTGGTGTTCACTGATAATTTTACGGCCCTGTCTGTTTATCAAGTGGTGAACTGGGACAAGAGTGAGGCCTTGCCCCTATCAACTATCAACACGAGAGCGAAAATCCATGGCTACCCCTTTCGATGGATGCTGTCACCCCTCAAGTACCTGGGGATCCTAGTCAATCGAGGTCTAGACCAAATGGTTGTGGATTAATCTGGACCCAATTGTCGCTCATATGAAATTGGTCTTTGACAAATGGTTGCATCTAGGGCTCTCCATGTGGGGAGGGTGTAGGCGGTGAGGATGATCATGCTGCCGTGGTTTACATATGCACTGGGAATGCTTCCTCTCCTGGAGCCTTTGACAACCCTGTGAATTATAGACACAGGGATCCGTGACATTGTGTGGGGCTCCTCGTGTCCCTGCCTGCTGTCTGCCAAGCTCATGGTGCACCGCTCATGTTGGGGCATGAGACTCTCATTGGCAGAATACTATGCCCTAGCCCTCCACCTCTCACTATTGGCGTACATTCTCCCCGATACACCAGATATCCACAGCCTGGATCAGGTCCTGGAAAATGGTGACCTCAAACCATTGAGGAGATTATATGTGGAATTCGACCTCCACCCCCAACAGGCATGGAGATACCTCTAGCTGAAGCATTGCCTGTGGCACTGCCTGCGAGCCCGGTCCTGGAATTTCCAGGACTCACCCGTGATGTCCTACCTTAGAAACCTGGGGTCATTTCAGGGAAGTGATTTTAGGACTCTATGAATTCATTACACGCCATTTTTTATTGCAGCCACTCCTCAACAGTCTTCACACCAAATGGCAATCCTACCTACAGATTGAACTTGAGGAGGAGGATTGGGCAAAGATAATGGAGCCTCTGGACAAGGGCACACGGGAAGATCACCTCAAATTCTGTCTCTTCAAGACACTCCACGAGTGTCATTGGACTCGGATAAAGTTGCACAGGACAGGCTTACTGCGCCACATGAATTGCTGGCGATGCCTGATCACCCGCTGTGACCTTGTACACATCCTTTGCGAATGGCCCTTGATCCAGCCCTTTTGGAAGGCAGTCTGGACCACACTGAGGGACTCCATACCACTTAAGATACCCCTCTCCTACTCTTTGATTTTGCTACATGACATGGGGGACTCCCCGGACCTGCCCTGCCCGCAACGCCGCCTCCTACACACAGCTCTTGCGACTGCCAAAATATGCATTCTCCACCAATGGCATTTCCCCACACACCCTTCACAGAAAGACTGGTTGGTGGCAATGGTTCTAACAGCAGCCTATGAACGTGTAATATACAGCGTGCAATGTCAGTCTGCTCTATTCATGCAGGCGTGGGCGTCTTTCTTCCAGGATGACATCTAGCATATTAGGCAGTTTGCATTGTTGATCCTGATGGACACGGTCCATGGGGCCCTGGCACCCTGTCCCCACCATTCCCTCCCCCCTCACCTCACATACCTCCCCCTTCACCCTCTCCAACCCTTATTCCCACTAATCGTTCCGGTAGCTTCTTCATCCCTTTTACTTCCCTCTCCACCCCTCCTATTAGCTGCTTCCTCCTATATGCCGCTCCTGCCCTTCACCCCATCCTCTTTCTTCCCCCCTTCCATTTTCTTTCCTTCATTTATTCTTCTCCACCCATCGGATAAGCCCTGATGCCTTGACGTGCCATGGACCCGAGCCGCCTTCTGTTTGTTGACCCGCACATCACCTCTTCCTATTCTATTGAACACTCCTGGCCACTAACATGGGACACACATCACCCCTCTTCTGTGCAATAATCCTAGCACCCTTCTATTCACTCTCTGCCTCTAACCATGGATACCCCTGTCCTCTCCTGTTAGATGTCCACATATGTTACGTGCCCCAGTAGGACCATTGGAATTGCTGGTCCTAGATGTAGAGGACTCTCACATTTGAGGAAACTGTTAGAATAGCATGCACTGTGTGATCTCCCCCATCTCTATCCTTTTTCTCCCTCCCCTTTACCCTCGCCCTCCCTAACTGTTGCATTTTGTACATTGGTATGCACTGTACTGAACCCTGGTGTCATTGCTCTAGTTTTCAATAAAGAAATACAACAAAAAAAGAAAAGACAAATCTATAACCCATATAGGAGGCCCAAAAACAGAGAGCAAGGGAGAGTGACAATATAACTCCCTTCATCCTTCAAAGGTCAATGAAGCACAGATTTCACTTGGGAAAAGCATTGTACTGTCAGCAAGGTCTAAGGGGCAGATGTACGACCATTTTGCATGCGCAAAATCGGTCGCAAAATGATTTGTGCTTGCAAAAATGGCCATACACAATGTACGAAAGGCACTCGCAAATGACAAACTAGCACTGCAAGAGAATACCGACTCACAAAAAAAGCGAGCGCTTTTTGCATCCCAAAAATTGCGAGTCGCAATCGCATGTATGGAGCAGTCGCAAATTGTGAGTATGCGCAAAGAGGCCCATTTGTGCATGCAATTTACCACTAACCAGAAATAGATGGTAACCAGGCCCAACCTATAAAAACAGCCCCAGAATGCATCAGAAACCTTTCCACAATGGCTGCCCTGTATGTGATAGCGAGGAGGAGGCGGATACTGGCTGCCCAGCGGAGGAGGAGGAGACAGGAGAGGATATTTAGAGTCAGGCTAACATTGTTGGATAATACAGAGGAGCTTATTCATGACCAGTACAGGCTGAGTAGCCCTGTCATTCTAGAACTCATAGACACCTTGAAGCCACAACTTGAGAGCAGAACCCTGCGCAGCAATGCAATTCCCATACATGTGCAGGTGTTGTGCTCCCTCCACTTCTTGGCCACTGGTAGTTACCAAAGTTGTAATTGCAGTGGCTGGTGGTGTGTCTCAGAGTGCGCTTTCGCGTTTTTCCCATAATTTCCTAGACGCCATGCTATACCACATCCATCAACACATATACATTCCCAGGGATGAAGAGGAACTAGATCAAACAAAACTCGATTTTTACAGATTAGCAAGGTTTCCACCGGTCATAGGGTGCATAGATGGGACCCATGTGCCCGTATGTCCCCCATCCTGCATAGAATGTATCTTCCGTAACAGGAAAAGCACACATTCCCTCAACATCCAAGTTGTCTGTGACGCAAAAAACATCATCACCGACCTGGTAGGGAAGCACCCATGATGCATGCATTTTCAGACACAGTGGCATATACCAAAGGTTGGAAAGAGGTGACTTTGATGATGGATACCTCCTAGGTAATGATATTACCAGTCCCCAGATGAATGTTTTACCACTTGTATGTCTGTAAGCATATAATCTCACCATCATATATCTCACCACAGGTGACAGTGCGTATGCCCTGTGGCCATGTATCCTCACACCGTACCTGTCCCCCAACAATATACATGAACGGCGGTACAACACGGCACACAGGCGCACCAGGACAGTGATTGAGCGCACTTTTGGGATCATGAAATCGCGCTTCAGGTGCCTACACAAGAGTGGGGGAGCTCTGCAGTATGCACCGAGACAGTCTGGAAAATCGTGGCAACATGTGCCATGCTGCACAACATGGCCTGCAGGGGTGGATTACCCATGGAGGTGTCTGACACAGATTCGGAGGATGAGGACCCTGGACCACCTGCCATACATCAAAGGGATGGTAGCGCTGCAGCAGAGGGGAGAAGGTGCAGGGACCATATTGCCAACAACTATTTTTAAAGGTACGTACACATTAGTTAGCCACTCACCTGTACATAAGACAGAACAAATTGTGACTATCAATTGGTGCTTTATTGTGCAAGCATCCACAACCAAACTAAGGACAACCTGCCCATCAGAAAATGGCAGGAAGTGTTTTCCATGTTTTTTTCAAACTTGCAATTTGCGAGTGCAATTTTGGGCTGTTTCTGCCGCACTCGCAATTTGCATATGCAAAAATTGAATTTTAGCGGGGTCGCTATTTGCGTTCCTTTTGCGACTCGCTAATAGAGAGGTGCTGAAATAGCGTTGCGAGTCATTACCGACTCGCAATCATGTGTTGTCTTCCGTTCGTAGGTACCAATTTGCGACTTGCTATTTGCGAGTCGCAATTTGTCGCAAAATTGCGAGTCAAAATTTTCAACGGTCGTACATATGCCCCATGGAGGTCTGCTGACCCCAGCAGGCCACGATCCCTGGGAGTGCCAGCCATTCCCAATGTGGTTGCAAATTGCGACAGCCTCATTAATATGCATGAGGCATGCAATTTGCGACCCCATTAAGAATCGCAAACAGTGTCTCTGACACTGTTGTACATTGATGTTTACGACTCACAAATTACGACTCGCAATTTAATGCAATTTGCGAGTCGCAAACATCAATGGTCGTACATCTGGCCCAAAGAGTCTAATCTGTCTCCTCTCTTTTTCCAGGTCTTCTTCCCAGCTGTCCCCTACCCAACACCCTTTCCCTTGCTCAATGGCTCTAAAATTCGAAGCCATACTAGAAAGCGGAATTAGAGCTATTCTAAGGTGGACTATTTTGAGCATTGCACTAAACCCAAGGAGCATCATCTCTGACAAATGAAACAGGGTACAGGTACCAAATGGTTGGAACAAGAAAATGCCAAGTTTCTAAAACAGAATTGTGATTTAAATCCAACTTTACCATTAAAGAGCATTTTAAATTACAATTCTTTGAGACTAAACTCAACAGTTCTACCTGCTCTCAATTTGGAAGTTATTACTAATTAAAAGTAATAAGATAACTGAATGTTATCCTATGGGAGAGGCAGGCCTTGCAGCAGTGAAAAAACAGGTTTAAGGGTTTTTACTGCTACGACATGCAAAAGTTAAAAGTACATGTCAAACTTTTTAAATACACTGCACCCTGCCCTATAGGCTGTTTAGGGCCAACCCTTTGGGTGACATATGTATTGAAAAGGAAGGTTTAGGCCTGGCAAAACAGGTTTATTTTTCCAGGTTGAAATGGCAGTTTAAAACTGCACACACAGGCAGCAATGCCAGGCCTGAGGCATATTTAATAGGGCTACTTAGTGGGTGGCACAATCAGTGCTGCGGCCCCACTAGTAGCATTCAACTTCAAGGCCTTGGGTACAAGTAGTATCACTTTACTAGGTACTTACAAGTAAATTAAATGTGCCAATTGGATGAAAGCCAATGTTACAATTTTTGAAGGAGAGAGCACAAGCACTTTAGCACTGGTTAGCAGTGGTAAAAGGTGCAGAGTCCTACTGCCAGCAAAAAGAAAAATCAACAAAAACAGGATTGAATGCAAAACATTGGGGAAAAACCATGCCAAAGAAGTCAAATCCAAATTCAAAAAGAACAGATGATGGACAGAATGCTGAATTAATCAAACATTCACCCCCAGTCACAGATCTGGGTTAAATCCATCATTTTTTTGCAATCCATGCTACGCCATTCCAGTTCAGACCCAGCCATATCCAAATCAGCCTTGACCTTGTCCGCCATGGGAACAGTCCAGCCCGAACTGCCAGGCTAGGTCTGCCCTGGACCAGAAACAAGCCTCCTGGGACCGGTTTCGGGGTAACACCCCATATCAGCCAGGCTAGCTTGAATCTGGTTGCGTAGTGAGCACGGAACCCTCATTTGGGCATACCCTTCCCACTTATGGCACCAAATGCAAAAAGAACAGATGATGGACGGAATGCTAAATTAATCAAACATTCACCCCTGTCACAGATCTGGGTTAAATCCATTGTTTTTTTGCACGCCATTCCAGTTCAGACACAGCTATTACCAAATCAGCTTTGATCCTGTTCCCAATCAGACAGTTCAGGCCGAACTGACAGGCCAGGTCTTCCCTGCACCAGAAACAAGCATCCTGGGACCGGTTTTGGGGTAACACCCCTCATCAGCTAGGCTAGCTTGAATCTGGTGGCGTAGCGAGCATGGGACTCACGTCTGGGCATAAACTTCTCACTTAGGGCAACAAATGCAAAAAGAACAGATGATGGACGGAATGCTGAATTAATCAAACATTCACTCCCAATCACGGATCTGGGTTAAATCCATTGTTTTTTTGCACACCACGCCATTCCAGTTCAGACCCAGTCATATGCAAATCAGCCTCAACCCTGTTCCCCATGGGAACAGTCCAGCCTGAACTGCCAGGCCAGGTCTTCCCAGGACCAGAAACAAGCATCGTGGGACCGGTTTCGGGTAACACCCCTCATCAGCTAGGCTAGTTTGGATCTGGTGGCGTAGTGAGCACGGGACCCACGTCTGGGCATACCCTTCCCACTTAGGACGACAAATGCAAAAAGAACAGATGATGGGCGTCAGGTCCAACATGTACTAAATAAAATATCTCATAGTCTGTGTATTTGTTGGATGTATACTTGTTTTTGTAATTTTGTGCATTGTTTTGAGATTCAAATCATAGAACTTTCTAAGGGGCGTGACTCTGCATGGCATAGTAAATCTCACTTAAGGGCTTGCATTGTCCTTGCATCACCTTGCATGACACAAGGGCAAAGCAACCCCTTTGTACATTTTGGCCTTGATGTACTTTTACCTAAAATCCTAACAGATTTAAAGTCCTCTTTATCAAACCTTTGCATATATGTGTTAGGTCCAAATGGGGATTGGGTTTGACAGGAGCTATTTATATCAGTGTTTTCCACTCTACCTTCTTCATAATCAAGTGATGTTTCAAGATTATGTTTAGAACATTTATGAGCTTTATGTAAATGAGCTGTTTCAGTTAATTTGCAGATTTCATTTCTAGCCACCAAATTGCACCTGTGTGTTGAAAATGGCACTTTCTAGGGGACTTTCCCTCACTTTTTTGCTTTTCTACTTCCGGGTTTTCCGCTGATCCAGGTGCTAGCCTTAGGACTTTGAATGCGATTGACACTGGCATTCAGTTCCAAAGCGCACTGCTTGTCATATACATACTGGTGATTGGTGTATACATGATTGGCTGATTCGAGTAAGCTATTATCTAGGGGTAAGACATATACCCAGGGCATGTACCTTGAATGCTCCTCCATGGGCCTGCAGTATTGGTTGTGCCATCCAGTAAGGTAGCTCATCGATCGTGCCATATGTTTGCACAGGTTACTGTTACTTGGGTTGGCATTTAAAAAGCAAAGTGCCAAGGTTCCCCATTTCTCTTGCTATAGCAGAGATTTCCCTGGGAACAGGGTGCGGTGTTGGGAAGAGGTAGGGCATGTGCGTGTGTGCATTACATGCAAGGGTCGTGAATGGCACTGGATGGTTTGTTCGTTATGACTGGCCTGCTTCTTGCATTGCATTAGCTTGAGGGAATGTAGGGAAAGGCTATTGAGCAGTATTTCCTACGTGCAGAATAGTAGCAGTATAATGCTTGATATCAATGAGCTCAGAATGGCAAATCCTCTCCGGTAGTACGAGTGGATCCGACATTATGGATGTTGAAATGTCACTTTGGGAAAGTGGGCATTATGATGCTCGTAGCTCTGTGTCTCTCCAATTCACATCTGGGTGCTGGGGGGACAGCTACATCTGTGCATTCCTGATGGAAGGTATGCCCAGACGTGGGTCCCTTGCTCACTTTGCCACTGGATTCAAGATAGCCTGGCTGATGAGGGCTGTGAGCCCGAAATCGGTCCCAGGATGCTTGTTTCCGGTCCAGGGAAGACATGGCTTGGCAGTTCGGGCTGGACTGTTCCCATGAGGCACAGGGTCAGACTGATTTGCATATAGCCATTTCTGAACTGGGGTGGCGGAGTGAGCTAAAGAATGATGATGGATTAAACCCAGATCAGTTGACTGGGGGTGAGTGCTTGCAATGTTCAACACTCCGTCCATCATCCCCTTTGGTTTTGCTTTGTTCGCCTTAAGTTGGCAGGGTATGCCCAGACGTGGGTCCCTTGCTCACTTTGCCACTGGATTCAAGATAGCCTGGCTGATGAGGGCTGTGAGCCCAAAACCAGTCCCAGGATGCTTGTTTCCGGTCCAGGGAAGACATGGCTTGGCAGTTCGGGCTGGACTGTTCCCATGAGGCACAGGGTCAGACTGATTTACATACAGCCATGTCTGAACTGGGGTGGCGGAGTGAGCTAAAGAATGATGATGGATTAAACCCAGATCAGTTGACTGGGGGTGAGTGCTTGCAATGTTCAACACTCTGTCCATCATCCCCTTTGGTTTTGCTTTGTTCACCCTAAGTTGGCAGGGTATGCCCAGACGTGGGTCCCTTGCTCACTTTGCCACTGGATTCAAGATAGCCTGGCTGATGAGGGCTGTGAGCCCGAAACCGGTCCCAGGATGCTTGTTTCCGGTCCAGGGAAGACATGGGTTGGCAGTTCGGGCTGGACTGTTCCCATGAGGCACAGGGTCAGACTGATTTGTATATAGCCATGTCTGAACTGGGGTGGCGGAGTGAGCTAAAGAATGATGATGGATTAAACCCAGATCAGTTGACTGGGGGTGAGTGCTTGCAATGTTCAACACTCCGTCCATCATCCCCTTTGGTTTTGCTTCCTGATAGAAGGCCATAAACTGTGGGCTCAAGGGAAACTACAGACCTCTGACTCTCAGGGGCCTTTCTGGGACGGATACGTGGGGGCGGAATTTGAACTTCATTGCAAGGGGCATGGTATTGGTGCCATAGATAGTGATCAAATCTCACAGGGTAGAATGGCAGAGAGGACAAGATTTAGAGAGGGCCCATACATTTCAAAGGTGGCCTTTTGAAATGATCACATCTTTAAAGGCCATTGTGGGTATAACTACAGGGCCCCCCCCCTCAGAAATTAGAAACGCTTTTGGATTTGGAACCATACTACACTGGTTTGACACTGGGACATCGACAAGAGGAATCACTAGGGCAGGAGGAACTGCAACTGGATTATTCGCAGACTTGTGGTGGCCTGGAGCTTGTCGAGCTCCAGGAAGGAGACTATCACTTGGTGGATTTTGCCTGGACGTTGCTGGCCTGCAGGTAAGTGCCAACTGTTGTGGCCTGGGTCACTAAGTACTCTCCAAGGACAGGTTGGGTGGCCTCCTGTCCACGAGATTCCAGGCACACAAAGGATCTCTCAGTTTCCACAAGATCCCAAGGACTGCACAGGCTTCTGCTGGAACAGGTGAAAGTGATCATCGGTTGGGACCAGGACAGTCCTGACGCACACTGTCATCATACTGTGCAGAGGAGTGTGCTCGTAAAGATCAACAGCCTACCAAAGGTGCCGGGGAGTGAGGAGTTTGAGGAGTGCTGGGAAAGCTTGCTGAGTCTAAGGGACCTGTGCTTGCAACCAGGGAACCTGTGCTAGCTTGCACTCCAGAGCATGTGGTGTCCGAGGGGTGTTGGGGGACCTGAGCTGGGAGCTGAGATTGTCTTTGACCTCCAGATCGGGAGGACGACAATGCCTAACATCGTGGCCTCCATCCGAGGTCACTGGTTTCCTCTGCCTGGACCCATGCCACAAGGTACTGTTTTGTGGAGAACATTGTGAAGGGGCCTGAGGGGTTTTGTTGTGCCTTGTGGGCACCTATGGCTGGCTGTCGAGAGCTACTGCACCTCACACCTCCGCTTGAGGGGAAACATTTCTCCAGACTTGGAAGCGTGCCAGCTTCCTGGGTTGCAACCTTTTGTCTACTCGGGGATAGTGATTTCGCACTCGTGCAGGTGCTGCTGGGCGTCTGGGGGTCTAATCCAGATGGATAAAACTAAGTAACTGTTTATTTCCGTTTTAGGTCATTCCGAAACTCTAATCAACATAGCACCAGCAAGAGCAACATGTATCGCTGGCAGGTGTAGTTAAGTGACTTTGGGGCTGGGTCATGAGGCGTAGTCAAAGACCTATGATTGCTTGACCATTTCAACTGTTGGGGGTATGCGCTATTGGGGAATGTTGTTTTGGATGAATAACTCTGATTAGGGCATACATGTTCATGCCGTTCTGCTGCTAATAGGACAGTTTGACAATTGCATATAACTGTAAAGCGTATCTATAATGTGTGTCTTGTTTTGATTTCAATGTGTGTGTAATACAAGACCTGTGTTTTATACATACGGTGTGGAGTCTTTTTGTGCCTAGCTCTAGGGAGTATCATCCGAATTGCATCTGTAATGGCCTACTTGTGCTTGGACTGCCCTGCTGGAGTGTTTAGTGGTTTGTCCTCTGATATATAATTTGCTGGTCCCAGGGCTTCAGTCCATCAGAGGTTGCCGCCTTCTGTGTAGCCTAAAGGCAGTAGGAGAGAGCTGGGAGTGGGGGAGTTCTCCTGCTACAAAGCGTTCTGGTGGCTACATGGATATTCTTGCCCCATGCTTTCTTACTGTCTGCTTGCTTTGGGGCCACATTTGGGGGCCACTTTTGGGGGCTACTATGGGGAAGTGTAAGCCCATGATAGCTGCCTCCAAGCCATCTGATAAATCAGAAGCTACTATGGAGGCTTTTTTGCAGTGGGCTGCCCTGTGTTCTTGACAAGGAAATTGAACTGGTTAAATGTCATCTCTCTCTCTCACCTCTACCTCTTCTATCCCCCGGTTCTTCCCTTGCACAGGGTCCAGGCTTAACAGCCTTACCACCTGTGCCTGACTTTGGAGGGGACGTTGGCATGTCTGAACCTCTGGAATTCATGGAAGTGGAAGCTTCATAGTGTACCTTACATTCTCATGTGCGGGCGTCAGACACTCAGGGAGCGATTCACAGAACTAATCTGAGATAAAATCCTAAACTTACTACTTTTGGTATTCACAGAAGGCATTTAGTAGTAGTAAAGTTAGGAGTCCTAACTTTACTACTACTAAATGCCTTCTGTGAATACCAAAAGTAGTAAGTTTAGGATTTTATCTCAGTTTAGTAGTAGTAAAGTTAGGAGTCCTAACTTTAATACTACTAACTAAATGCCTTCTGTGAATACCAAAAGTAGTAAGTTTAGGATTTTATCTCAGACTAGTTCTGTGAATCGGCCCCTCAATTTTTTTCTACCACACAGGATGTAGTAGAGGTGGCTTCAAGAGTGGGAGCAGAAGGTAAAAGAAAACGTCCTTTAATCACCAGTAGACCTAAGCATGCAAGGGTCACTTAGGATTCACCACTTAGTCACGCTGACTCTTTAGCTTGGGATAAATCTGCTCTGGTGATCTTGTTGGATTCATTTTGAGATTTTCTAATAGCTGCCCTAGAAGCTAAATTAGAACCTATAAACCAGCGCTTAGCTGCTATTAAGAAGGAGATTTCCAACCTGAACCAGTCCCATTCAGCACATCTGGTGAAAGTATACACTCCTAACCCTGCCCTCTTAGATTTATCCAACACGAGAAGCATTCTCAATCACAATGTGCGGTAAGGGGCAACACACAGATGGGATCTCGAAGCTCCAGTGCTGTAGTCATCACCCCCACGGACTCGTAGAGGGAACCCAAAAGTACCTTTCCATTGTTTGGAGGGGGCTTACTAATGTTAGGTTTGAAAATCTCATTCTCGTTATACACTTGTTCTACGTTATATTAGGTTAGCAGTGTGCGGCTAAATTAGACACCATTCGTATTCACGTTATGCAACCCACTGAGTTATCCCTGCAATGTGCGAGCTTCAGTTAGCGAGTGTGACTCCATTTTGAATTTCGTAATCCCTACTAGGCTGTGCCCATACTAGGCCTCATTATTCTTATTGCTTGCCTCAGCAGAACACTGTATTCAGCTATTATTTTCTCTCCTGTTCAAGGTTGCCTTCTGACTTGCTAATGAATAGGCCATTCTGCCCTCGCATACCTATCCTTGTGTGTAGCTCTGCTCCCACTTTAGGAGACGCTGAAACCCAGCACGGCAACCTTGGGATAGTGATAGCGTGTACCCATGTAGCAGGTGGTAGCCCATCCTTCTGTGCCTCCTTTGTTCATGTTCGGCCCAAGCCGGTAACTTTCCATTGTGGGCGTGGTTGGGAGGTCTTTGGGAGGAATGATTATGCATTACAGACTGTTGGGGGGTCAGTCTCTCGGCAGATATCTTAGGGTGCAGGTCAGATTGGACTCCTCTGCAGAGTATTGGTAATAAACAACTGTTTTGTATTCTCTACTGTCTGACCGACTCTTCATTTTGTGGAAGGCGATTAGGAGGTTGTAGAAAACCCGGGTGGCCCTTTTCGGGCCACTTCCTTCAGTTGGCGCCTAAACAGGGACTCCGCAAGGTGACCCGACTCGCCCGTAATCGGGTTGTAGGGTCGGGGTTGCATCCGGTCGGTCGGGCGGATCGGGGATCCCCACACGATAAGAGCCTGGTTCTCTTGGCTGCCCCGCCCGTCTGATCGGGCGATTCCTCGTCTAGTGGTCACCGGCCGGGGTGCTGAGAAGGCAGAACCTTGGATTTGACCGTTTGGTCCGGAGAGTCAGCAGTGGAGAATAATATTGCTCGACCTGAGTGCACCAGGTGAGTGACTTGAATTCTTGGAAAATGTGGCGCCATGGTTGAACGGCACGAGCCTACGGGCTGTGTCTGGTACAGTCTCCGGACTGTCTTGTCTTGAACTTGGTGGGTTTGCGGACCCTTGAAAAGACACAGAGTGTTTGTGAAGAGTCTACCAGGCCAACTGTAAATTCGGCCCATTCTTGAAAAGGTTTGGGACTGTTTGCAAACAATCTGCCAGGCCAACTGGAAATTCGGGTTATTCTTGAAAAGGTCTGGGGCTAGAGCCTGTCTTCTTGTCTTGGTACAGTCTGCGGACTGTCTTGTCTTGGTACAGTCTGCGGACTGTCTTGACTTGGTACAGTCTGCGGACTGTCTTGTGCGGTTTTGGACCGCTTTGATTTGGTTCTTGGACCATTTGTTGGTTGGTGTTCTATTTGTCCATTGGGGACAGTGTTTGTGTCTTATATTAAGATGCCTTGTCTAAGTAAGTTAGGGTGTTTTGGATGTCTGTGTTGTTCCACAGAAGCTCGATTGGAAGAAAGGCAGCCGGCGCCTCCGGAGGCTACCCCAAATTTTGATGTATACGTCACGCATGGCATTGGCCCTATTATGTTTAGCACATTGTGGAATAAATATACGAGGGACAATGTTGAGTTACAGTGGTCGCTTACTGGCACATTTGATGAACAAAAGTTGAATTACTTGCAGGACAAATTGTTCGCCAAAAAGAGCAGGTAGTCGATGTTTGACTCTCTGAGGACATGGCAGAAGGAAGCGAAGCAACGATGTATGAGGGCCAAGAAACAAGCTCGGAGGGAACAGACGCAAACGATAACGCAGAAAGCAGTAGCGTATAAAAGAGAATAGATCGAGAAAGGCATAGAGTGTGCAGATAGGAAGTTTCGATTGCAGAGTGATAAATGTTATGTTGCTAGAGAGGAAGGTGATGTTTTCGTTGAGGAGTTATTGGATTCTCGACCCCCACCTCCTTATGCCCCGAGCGGATATATCCCATAATACCAACACCTCAGTCTTCGGCCTCTGGTTCTGCTATTCCTACTCTTCCTGTTTCTGGCTCTACTGCTTCGGCCCCGGCCCCACCTGCTTCTTCCCCATCTTCGCAAGTTACAGGGGTGGGAGCCGTCAGTTCCCCTATTCTGTTTCCCTGCTCAGCACCTGTGGTCACGCCTCCTCTTACTCCTGCAACACAGTCTTTGTGCACAATGGTACCTGTTTCTTCCTCTGCTCTTTCCCCTTTGAGTGTGTTACCTCAGGCATTGAGAAATGCCGAGACGCCTGTACGTGGAGTGCATGAAGTGAATTGGGCAGCGGCACGTGAACGCATGGATAAAGTGCTGGTGCGCTCTGCTGTGGGTGATGAGGAAAAGAGAATGGTGGCTGACCAGGCTGCACAGTGGGCCCGGAATCCAATTTATAGTGTGGAAGATGTGTGGAGCGTGATGAAAGATTATGAGCCGTTCATACAGCAACATGCTCTTAAGCATATGTCGGCTACGCTGATAGGATTGTGGGAACAGTGTTTCAAGGGTATTGCACCGCAGATAATTTATGACATTCGGGATAGGGTATATACTACAGATATGGCCCCAAATGAGGTTTTCAGTAATGTGACAACATTGGTGGGTTATCGGGGTAGATTGCTCCAGAAGGTCCCGACGACAGCATCACAGTTCCCCATGGGGGAAGTTCATCCCATTTACCACCCCAAATTACCAAAGTTGTGAGATGGGAATAATATTGTTACTCATCCACGAGTGGCGGCCCATTTCCAGGAACAGTAGATCTACACTCCTTGGAAGAGGAGTGAGGTAATATCCCTAAAAGGACAGTTGCCGGACCCTTGGAAACATCCAACTGCATACTATAAAGAATTGACGGAGACAGCCTCCTCCACAGTGATGACATTAGCTGATATAGAGTTGTTCTTCGGTCTGTTGGTACCGGTAGACATATGGAGACAGGTGCATTCGCAGGATCATGTGGTGGAATTGGGTGGAACATGGGATGAGATCAGGGCATGGGATAAGGAGTGTAAGCCCGGCGAGAAACCGAATGCGGAGTTATTAACCTTGCCGGGGCGTATTATCACTTACATGCATTCCCTTATCCCGCCGAGACAAGTGGATTGGGACAAGTTGACTGCGTGTCGTCAGAAGAAGGATGAAAGTGTGTCTGATTTCTTTACTAGGTTTGAAGGGGTGTTTCTGGATTTTAGTGGCCAAGATCTGTCACTGGAGGGTGGTGTTTGTTTGTTTGTCAACAGGTTTGTCACTAATTTGCTTCCCGAGATTGCGACTAGGTTGCAAGCTTCGGAAAGTACTTGGACCACCTCCTCCCCGTCAGTAATCTTGAGTATGGCACAGTACTACGAGCATAGAGAGAATGAGGACAAAGAGAAGGTGGAGAAAAAGTCAAAAGAGTTGAAGATAAGGGTGTTGATGCAGCAAGTGGCGAGGGGAAATGGAAGAGGAAGGGGTTTGGGTCTGGCCCAGCGGGGGCCCGCTCTGATCGGAACAGTACACCAGGTGTGCCCGTGGGGTACAACCAATGTGTGTACTATAAAAAGGAGGGGCATTGGCGAAGTGAGTGTCTGGAGTTGCTGCAGAAAGTTGAGGCCCCGAGAGGTAGGGGTTTTAGAGGACGTGGTAGAGGGGGAGGGGGCCAAAGAGAGGGACAGTTTGAGGATACATCGTGTGCTCAGCAGAGCAAGAACTATTTCGATGAACCCCGGGGAAGGCAGTAATATCATGACGACTATGACATGGACGAAGTGACGGGGATGTCCCACAGCTAGGACAGCCAGGGACAGGGTAAGGGACTGGTTCCGGTGCCTGTAGATCAGCGGGGACCTTATGTCACTGCGGATTTGCAGGGCACGTCCAAGAAGTTCTTACTTGACATGGGTGCTATGAATAGCTCTGTTTCTCGTTCGCTGGTCCCAGGGGCAGCTCTGTCTGGCCAAAACAATGTTTCGGTAGGTTTCTCAGGCATGCCGGTTGTTAGCCCCATTTCCAAACCTCTTGCTCTGACTATTGGTCCCTTTGCAGTGGATTCACAGTTTCTGTTAATGACAAAATGTGGGGAGAATTTGATGGGATTGGATTTGTTGAAGAGATTGCATGCCACCATCTTTTGTTCTCCAGATGGTGTTTACATGACCGTTGGGCCACAAGTGGCTCGTGCCAAACAATGCTTTGCAAAGGATGCACCCCTTCCCGCTGAATTCAAAGAGGTGCCCAGTAGTTTATGGGCAGCAGGAGACATGGATGTGGGGTTACTCCAGATCCCGCCGGTCTCTATTCAGATCAAAGACAATGCTGTCTTGCCACGTATTCCCCAGTACAAGATTTCACAAGCAGGAGAAAAGGCCTAGTTGCAAATAATGCAGGATTTGATTAAGTCTGGCGCGGTTGAGGAGACAGTGGCGAATGTGTGCAATAGCCCTATCCTTCCGATTCTTAAGAAGACACCCTTGGACTCGTCTGATGCTCATCCTGATGTTTATCGCTTTGTAATTGTAGTACCCCAATATCCTGTAGTCCCAGACATCACCACAATATTGACAATGATTCCCCCATGAGCAAAGTTCTTTTCCGTGATTGATCTGAAGAATGCTTTCTTTAGCATTCCTATTTATACAGATAGCAGATATCTGTTTGGATTCGCCCTAGCTGGCAGGAGCTTTAGATTCTGTCAGGCTCCTCAAGCCTATACAGAAAGTCCTAGTATCTATAGTCAAGCCTTAAAAAATCAATTGGATTCTTTGGTACTTCCCACTGGTAATGTGCTATTGCAGTACGTGGACGACCTCCTTGTGGCCTCTGATACTGAGGATGGCTGTAAAGATGCCACTATTAAATTGCTGTTACATTTGGCGCGCCATGGCCATAAGGTGTCTCTTTCCAAATTTCAATTTTGTCGACAGGAGGTCACCTACTTAGGTCACCTACTGTCGAAGGAGGGTCGCAGACTAACACCTGAGCGCATAGCTGCTATCATTAATATGCCTGTTCCTAACACCCAACGTGAAGTACGCACATTTATTGGTATTACCTCGTATTGTCGACACTGGATCCTCAATTATTCCTTACTAACAAAACCCCTCCTTTACCTGACCACCAAAGAAGTGCATGAACCCTGCCTTGGACATCAGCATGCCAGCAAGCTTTTGAGCAATTAAAGGTTGCGCTTTTCTCTGCTCCTGTGCTTGGTACTCCTGATTACCAGAAGCCTTTTGTACTTTACGTACATGAGGCGGACGGTTGCGTGCTTTCTGTTTTAGCACAGGGTTTTGGTGGTAAGCAAAGACCGTGCGCTTATTTTTCCGCTATACTGGATAATGTTGCCAGAGCGCTCCCGAGCTGCCTGAGAGCTGCCGCGGCGGTGGCAGTTTCTATCAGACAATCGGCGGGGCTCGTTCTTGATACTGCTCTCAAGGTATTGGTACCCCATGCTGTGGATACGCTTTTGAATAAGACAAAGACACAGCACCTTACTAGTGCACGTCTGACTGGATATGAACTAACTTTGTTTGCTCCGCACATTACCATCAAAAGATGTGCCACTCTGAACCCAGCCACGTTACTACCCCTCCCTTCGATGAGTAATGACACAGATGTACGTGATTGTGTGTACAGAACGGAAGAGGAGACGAAGGGACGGGTAGACCTGACTGATGTTCCCCTATCTGAACCCCAAGGGGAACTATATGTCGATTGCTCTTGTTTCAAACTACCAGATGGCACCACCACTGCAGCATATGCAATTACAACGTTACACACTATAGTTGAGACATCCCGTGTCCCATACAAATCAGCCCAAGCTGCAGAGCTGGTTGACCTTCTTCGGGCTTGTGAGTTGAGTGAGGGACTGGCTGTCAATATTTATACTGACAGCCAGTTCGCCTTTGGGGTCGCCCATAATTTTGGACGCCTCTGGGCGGAGAGAGGGTTCTTAACATCACATGGATTACGAATACAGAATGGCCCATTGATACATAGACTCTTGTCAGCTCTAACACTTCCCAAAAGGTTAGCAATAATAAAATGTAGTGCCCACAAAGCAATAACAGATGATGTTGGGAGAGGAAATGTGTTTGCAGATCAAACAGCTAAAGAGACAGCAAGATCAAAGATGAAAAAGATGTTTGTGGCAGGTCCTGCTAGGTGGGTCCCGGACAATGGAATGTTCGAGGACACATTAGAAAACGTCAAAGAGATACAAAGCGAGGCGACCCTAGACAAATTGGCAATATGGCAGGAGAGTACAGGGCGTCTGGATGAGGATGGGTGCTGGACTGATAAGTCCGAGAAACAGCGATGGATGTTACCTAATGCCTATGTACTTCCTGTGGTTACTATGGCCCATGTCCCAGCCCACATTAGCGCCAGGGGAATATGTAAGGTGTTGGACCCAGTGTGGCAGAATGACAATATTTCCAAAGCAGCCACTCATTTAGTAAAACACTGTATGATTTGTATGACACATAATCATGGGAAAGGTACTTCTACACCCTCTGGTAACTTTGCACCGCCTTCCTTCCCTTTCGAGGTTCTCCAGATGGATTTCATCTAAATGGAACGAGTCAACAATTTGGAGTATGTGCTGGTAGCGATTTGTGCATTCAGTAAATGGATTGAAGCTTACCCCACTAAAGAGAATACGGCTATGGCGAAGGCACTCATAAAAGAGTTCTTCCCGCGCTTCGGATTGCTGCGTGTGATCTGGAGTGACAACGGAAGTCACTTTAATTCCAAGGTCATCCAACTGGTGTGCGAAGGTTTGCACATCAAGCAGACGTTTCATGCAGCTAACCACCCCCAGTCAGCAGGTCTGGTTGAGAAATATAATGGCACTCTCAAGCTGAAGTTAGCAAAAGTACAGGAAAGCACAGGATTGCGATGGCCATATGCGTTGCCCCTGGCCTTGTTATCCACCAGAGCGACGGCACACTCTAGGACAGGGTTGTCACAGTATGAGGTGGTGTTTGGTCGCCCTGCCAATATCTGGCGCGTTCCAAGGCCAAAGCGCTTCTCTGAGATAGAGCACCGTTTGCTTATAGACTATCTGTATGAGTTAACTAAAGATCTTCGTTCTCTTCATCAACAGATTCAGGAGACACTGCAGCCGGTACCAGAGGGGCACGGGCATCAGCTACAGCCCGGAGATTACGTCCTCATCAAGAACTTCCAGAGGAAGAGCTGCCTGGAGCCCCGTTGGAAGGGCCCCTTGTTAGTCCTCCTTGCCACTAGAACAGCGGTGAAACTCGACGGCCGGAAACACTGGGTGCGTGGTACACACTGCAAGAGGGTTCCTCTCCCACTTCCCTACGACAAGTGGGTGCTCAACGGCATTGCTGACCAGGAAGGGGAAAGGGTGCCCCACTTTGTTCCCTTCTCTGATGCCCGGCTAAGATGGACACGGACGGAAGCAGAGAGTGACGCCGCCCTGCTTGAGGCGGTGCCTCTTGAGATAAGGGCAGCCCCGGTTTCTGCCCCATCTGATCCACTGGCACCTGAGTCCCCATGCCTTTCTGAGCCTGAGTTTCACCCCCTTTTTGTTGATGAAACAGTGCCTGGAAATGACAGGTATAACTTGCGCCCCCGAAAGAAGGACAGTGCGCCAGAGGGGTAGTCCAGGAGTTAGGGAAGGACTTGAGATTAGGGTGTAGGTACTATGTCTGCAGTGCCTGCGTCAGATTAGGGTGAACCACACTGGTGCACTGCCTGAGACACTGGACAGGATCGTTGAGGGTACTTGCCCAGGAGGGAGGGTGCCCTATCCTGCAAGAAGAAGGATTTGTTTCCAGCAAGGGCCGTGATTGTGCGGCTCCCTCGAGGGAGTGCTTCGGAGCACCATCGTTGATGAACGATAGGAGCCTGCCAGCGAGGCTCTAAACGGACACTGGGTAAACAGTGCCCCTCTGGTCGGTTGCATTCTTGTGCCTCCAGTTCATAAGGCTCCTCACATGTTCCTATTTGGCCGTGCTGTCATGGAAGAAGAACAGCCCCTAGCGGCACCACCACCGGGGCGGAGTAGTCCTGTGTGGTCTAGCTGGTCTACTAGGAGTAAGATAGTGGTGGTAGTGTTCCTTCTCATAGTAATGATAATACTGTTTGGGGTAGTGTGGTATTTAGAAAAACAGCATCCTGCCCACACTTTGATAGGGACTACCCCGTCTCCACCTGAGCATCTGTTCGTTATGTTGGCCCCACATAAACAGAGACATAGACGGACATATGTTGAAAATGTTTTCCTGCAAATGCTTCACCAGGTACATAATACAACAAATGCCACACATTGTTGGGTGTGTGGGTTACTCCCCTCAGTTATGCACAAGAATGATTTACTGGTGTCTTTACCCCTGTCGTACCTAAGTAGTTGTGAGGCATGGTTCCTGTTGCTTTCCATGGTGTATATGCATTACCATGCTGATGCTATGAATATGACGAAGTCTGACTATGAATCAGTGTTGGAATATATTGTGGTACACCAGGGTTATACACCTGGGACAGGAGGAAAGGAGGGAAACTTACATCCACATCCTTGCATGAATGTTTACGAAGGTAACAAGACTGCCACATGGCTGCAAAATGAAATGTTGGATTTTCAGGGATTCAATGTTACTGAATACTTTAAATGTTTCCATGCACAAAATATCACTGAAGATAAAGCCATGCCCGTACCTGTGGTTCATACAGCAGCTAGTTTCTGTGTCGAAGGTTCTGGGAATATTCCAGTGGGACAGAGCAGTTGCAACTACACCTATCGATTAAACACTACTAGTAGCGCACCTTTGCTCACCCCCCCAAATGTATACTTTGTTTGTGGGGAGCAGGCTTATACATGGCTCCCTAGGGGATGGTCTGGCCGGTGTTATGTCTCTTTTCTTTTACCTCCCGTTTACATTGCACCGTCCAACTATCACAAAGACCATAGGCTGCAGCGGAGAAACGTGTACTTGTCCCGGGTAAGGAGAGTTATTGACACAGCAGATATCGATCAAACTGATACTACCCTACAGCAATTCATGGATGCCATGAAGGGTGTTGTACCTATGTACAACAGTGTTAGCATTCGTCATCTCACCAGGGTTGTTGAAGGGGTTATCAACACTACAGCAGGCATACTCACTAACATCACGGCTGAGCTCCAGGCTACCAGACTCGTTGCTCTTCAAAATCGGATGGTCTTAGACGTTATCCTTGCAGATAGGGGTGGAGCTTGTCGCGTCATAGGCAGCAGTTGCTGCGTTTACATCCCAGACCACGCCCCTAATGTATACTCAGCTATCAAGAAGCTACATAGGCTTGCATCCGATATTCATCAGGATAATGGTTCATGGTCCTTCACAGGGTGGTTTTGGGGTCTGCTATCATCCTGGGGTTGGAAGATACTTCTTTTCCTAGTAGCTATTGCAGGTGTCATTTTCACGTGCTGCCTATGTGTCAATTGCCTTCCAGCATGCTGCACCTATTGTGCGAGTAAACTCACCCCTACCCCTAAATTGCCAGGCCGTAATGATAAAGTCTCTAATATGATGATGCAAGAAATACAGGATATGATGCAGATAGATGAGGGTATTTTTGAGTACTAAACATATCTTGCTGTACATGTGTTGCTTCCTTTCCCTTTGATATCAATGTGACTATGCATTTCCTCTTTTCCTTGCTTAGAATTGTAAAGACCCTACCCGATAGCGTCAATAAAGAATTTAGCCTCCACTGCTAAAAGGAGGGTCTGTTAGGTTTGAAAATCTCATTCTCGTTATACACTTGTTCTACGTTATATTAGGTTAGCAGTGTGCGGCTAAATTAGACACCATTCGTATTCACGTTATGCAACCTACTGAGTTATCCCTGTAATGTGCGAGCTTCAGTTAGCGAGTGTGACTCCATTTTGAATTTCGTAATCCCTATTAGGCTGTGCACGTACTAGGCCTCATTATTCTTATTGCTTGCCTCAGCAGGACACTGTATTCAGCTATTATTTTCTCTTCTGTTCAAGGTTGCCTTCTGACTTGCTAATGAATAGGCCATTCTGCCCTCGCATACCTATCCTTGTGTGTAGCTCTGCTCCCACGTTAGGAGACGCCGAAACCCAGCACGGCAACCTTGGGATAGTGATAGCGTATACCCATCTAGCAGGTGGTAGCCCATCCTTCTGTGCCTCCTTTGTTCATGTTCGGCCCAAGCAGGTAACTTTCCATTGTGGGCGTGGTTGGGAGGCCCTTGGGAGGAATGATTATGCGTTGCAGACTGTTGGGGGGTCATTCTCTCGGCAGACATCTTAGGGTGCAGGTCAGATTGGACTCCTCTGCAGAGTATTGGTAATAAACAACTGTTTTGTATTCTCTACTGTCTGACTGACTCCTCATTTTGTGGAAGGCGATTAGGAGGCTGTAGAAAACCCGGGTGGCCCTTTTCAGGCCACTTCCTTCACTAACTAAAGGAGGAGAGCAGTTAGGAAAAGAAACTGGAATCACTCAGCCATAATTGGATGGTATGCCTGTTGAAGAGGACAACAGGGCACATATTGGTGCACACAGCACCCCAGCCCTGAGCCAGTAATTCTCCACCTGCCACCAGAAGCAACTCCCTATGTTGTGGTATTGGGGCATGAACCCTCTCTTTTGCCAGGCATAACCAAGAAGTTTGCCCAACTTAAGAACAAGGTCGTGCATTTGCTGAACTCAAATACCACTCTGGAACTCAGGTGGAAAGACACATCATTATGGTCCAAAGAGTGAATTGGGTTGGAAGGGTTAAGAAAAATTACACGTGAGATTGCATCATTATCAATTTTAATAAACCTCATGTGGCAGAGAGAATTTTAGCAGCAACAAAGTGTCCTACCCCCAGTGGTCTTGTCTCCTCCATTGTAGCTCTTCCTTTGGGATGTTTTTATAGACCATTGGTACATTCAACACAGTCTGGCCATCGGCAAACTTTGGGATAATGGGTCTTTCCTCAGAAAGCAAGACAATGGGTTGCCCCCGATATAGCTCTTAGAAACAGCTTTGCCCCACTATCATCTTGGATGATTGTGATTAACTGTCAGGGGCTGATTTGTTTGATCTGAAGGTTCCTTTTGCAGAGAGCTCAACTGATTCCATCCCCTTTAATCACAATGAATGTAAATGTATCAGCTGGAACATTGTGGGCCTTGCAGTTCAGTGAACCGATTTGACTGTCCTTTATCATAGGCATTGATGTGATTTGCCTCCCAGAAACTTGGGCCATTGCAAACTGTTTCTTTTTGAAGGTAGACAAGACCTTTTTTACGCCTGCAATATCATCAAAGGGGGGGCAAAAGGGGTTGATTATCTTTGTCTCTCTAGCTGTTTGATGTAGACTTGATGCTTTGTTTACAGAAGCCCCTACCTTGCAAGCACTGTCATTTTCTCAACGGACCAGTAAATTACTAATGTTGAATTTTTATAATACCACTTCCTCGTTACCTGAGGTTTGTAATATGCAACTGTTGGGTTCTTATCTAAAGAACTGGAGAGCACATAATTTACAATATGCCAATATAATGATTATTGGTGATTTTAATGTTCATTTAGAGGAGATCCGAGGAATGATGGTGTACAGGCTTTGGGTTGTTTCTGCCTGACAGGTATACATATGGAGTATACCCAACAGGGAGTTAATCGTAACGCTATATGTAGTGATTGAGTCAGGTACGCATGATGAGTTTCAGGTAGCTTTATTCAAGATGGTACAATAGCCCCCACCAGGAGCAGCCAGCATGCTGCTCAGCCCAGCCAACTGTGTAGATTTGACTCCTAACATTCTGTAGGATGACATCATAGCAAGGTTCCACAGAGAGAGCAAGAATAACATTGGAGTCAAGATACAACATATCCCCCTTTCTTCTATATATAAATAAAACAACAATGAGGGACAAGAAAGAAGAACCAAAGATGAGGAGAAACGGAGGAAATCAGAAACAAGAAACCATTGAAAGAAGAGAGCATCAGAAAAGGAAAAGAGAAGCAAAGAAGAGAGGCAAACCAAGATATAAGAACCATCCTCCCTTCTGTACACAAAGGAAAAAGAACGAAATAACATCGTCAGAGAAAAGAAGAAAAGGAACCACGAACAACTGCCCCAAAACATACCCACTGGCCAGAACAGGAATACAAGAAGGCAGAAGAGGAATGAACCAACAAAACTCAGGACTACAGGATGTGGAAAACATAGAGAAAAGCTGAGGAAAACTGAGAATCCACACGAGACACCAGGAGAAAACATCACCAAGAGAACAGAAATGAAGAAAGAAAACAAGGAAGATGAGGAAAAGTATAAGAAAATCCTCACCCAAGTCAAACACCATCATCAATACATAATACAAAATATAGTGTAAAGACAACAGTGTATATATATAATAGCAAATTCATTAAAACAAATACATATCTAAATGTGAGGTTCGGGAGGACTATAACCCGAAAGCAAAACCCTTCAAAGATAAGGGATTACAGCAGTAACGGATGGGACTAAGACCCATAGAAACCATAGTCCTTGTAAAATTGACATCGTGAAAACAAAAAGAGATAGAGCAAAGTCACAAAGAGACAAGGGTAGGAACCCATATAACAATGCAGAGAGGTTGAGCGATGTCAAGAAACAGATATGGATAGGGACCCATATAATAATGTGAGTGATGTCAGAAAACAGATATGGATAGGGACCCATATAATAATGTGAGTGATATCAGAAAACAGATATGGATAGGGACACATATAATAATGCGATCAAGACAAAACTCCTAGCATAGCTCCCAGGAGGAAGACAGAGTAAAATTTGTGCACATGTGAGAAGTGTACGAATGTACAATGAGCAGATGGGACTAAAACCCACTGCGATTCCCATGTAGGGAAACTAATATCATGCATGAGGCAGTAGAGAAAACAATGTACTCTTGACAGCGTGTACCATGAAAGCGTAAACCTACGTGGTGTATACCTAGGGTCCATAAGCCAATAGGAAACCCAAAAAAAACTGTGAAAGGCCAACCCTCGTGTAAGGGATAGAATGACTTGAAAATTGAGACCTGCCCCAAAATGTAAGAAAGGCTAGACAAACTAATATAATAAAAGTAATGCATGACTGAATGTGACTACTTGCACATAGGTAGCACTGGAACGCTCTTAACAGAAACAATAAGCATTACAAACATTTCAAAACTAGAAAATTGAAAGGTTAACTGGCTTCAAAGATGTGAGGTAAAGTTACGAGCACTGTTGGACAACAAATCCTACGAAAAGTATTTTCCGACTTGGAATATACACAGAACTTTACTCACAGACCAAAGGAGATCCAGCTTGAGATAGACATGTAGGTTGAATGGTGCAAAGAAAAGTACACCGCACTAAAATGTACCTTCTGTGTGCAAATTGAACACGTCAATCTTCCTGGAAAAAAGAAAAAAAATGAGAGTCTCCACAACAGAATCCCTGGACGTCGACGGTTCCTCTTGACCATCCAGAAGAAAATACTGCGTTGTGGGTAATCGCCGGAGACAGTCGATATCAGATAAAGCTTTAATGAGGCAAACGTGAGGAAACATCAATAATAGAGTGCTAGAGCCAAACCCAAGATGGCGGCACGCTGTCAGCATCACGCCGGGTGACTCCAGGCACGCTCCTGCTGCATAGCGTCAAGAGGCAGCCTTGGAGACTGCCTGACAAGGAAGACATCATGAGCGATTCCACGGCTGCTCCACGAGACACCATTGACAGAGTAAGGTGCGCAAGCAGTATTTTGATTTAAAATTGCAGCGTAACTGTTTTCTCCCTACTTGCCTCAAAGTAGTTAAGTGAAAAATACTTTTTAAAACAATTTTTCAAACAGTAAATTTCTCACCAAGACGGCCCTCTCTTAAAACAAGCAGGGAGACAAAACCATTTTCAATTCGCGTTCAGCCGTTCGCGTTCAGCCGTTACAAATGCCATCAATAAAGTTGAGCAGACACCACAAAGTAAACTGTCAATAGTTGAGCTTTTAAGTTGAGCTTCCCAAATCCCACGCTGACACAAATGGACGTAGAGAAAAGAACACCATCCAAAACCCAGGCATAGGCAAGACTTTGTTTAACCAAAACACTTCATTGAGCACAGAAGACAAGAACACCTCAAGGTAGACCAATTACTTTTATTGTTGAGAAGCTGTAGGGACAGCAGGGACTGAGATCTTGAGAAGTTGTAGGGACAGCATGCAGAGACTTGAGCTGAAGTTGAGATGCAGAGAATTGTGCTACAGTTGAGACAGGAGCTGGCACTGTTGCGTGAGTGGCACTCAAGACAGAAGCTTGGCTGGCGCACACTTGAAAAAAGGACACTTCTTTATCAGACAGTGTAGACATCAATGTGTGGCACAGAAGACAGTAATACAGGCTTACCCTCACTGAAGGCACAGCACAAGTAGAAGTAGAATTTCTCAGACAAGTAGAGATAGACTCTGGAGAGTAGACGCCCTTAACTGGATGGGCAGCTCCTTAAGTAGCACTTCCCCAGATGCACAGGAACACAAACAACTGGCAGACTGCTGTGGGCGACCGATGAAAAGGTCACTGGTGGGGTCAGGAATGCCAGTTGCCTTAGGTTAACTTGAGATGATATGTACCTTAAAGTTGCTTGAGGTTTGATGAGGTGACAGTTGCAGGTTCGCCTCAGGATCGTCGCCAAAAACTTGTAGTGATTGAGTCAGGTACGCATGATGAGTTTCAGGTAGCTTTATTCAAGATGGTACAATAGACCCCACCAGGAGCAGCCAGCATGCTGCTCAGCCCAGCCTACTGTGTAGATTTGACTCCTAACATTCTGTAGGATGACATCATAGCAAGGTTCCACAGAGAGAGCAAGAATAACATTGGAGTCAAGATACAACACTATACTAAATTAATTTGATTTTCTCTCAGCAATGGGCAAGTTGTCCCCGATCAGGAGAGATATTGACCCCATTTTTATCGGGAGGGGTTGCTAGTTATTCAAAGATGTTATTTTACTTTCTACCCCTTTTTTTCCATATTTATTGGACTTTGAAATCACTTCAAGTGTTTTTAGTGACCACAATCCGTAGTGTTAGGTCCTGTTGGTCCACCCTTACACAAACACAGATAGAGGATGGTAGAGGGACCCTTAAGACCATTGATGGGGACAGGAGACTTAAGTGGTCACAGGTAATCTCAAACTCTTTTTATGATTCATTGTATTCAGGGTGTCAGAGGAGTCTTACATCTGTTCAGGCCAACAGAATGACCCATTCACTATTTTAGATGCTTTCTCTGCAATTACAAACATCATCTTGGATTTATTGAAGGCACCAGCCCTGCAGCAACATGATGTGGCACCAAGATGGTTTGACTCAGTTTGGTCTCGAGCGCTGGGAATCCTCAAAACTAAACCTAGAGACCTTCTTTTTGTTCACAACAGCCGTGGTTTGTGCAAAGCTGAACTGGCAAGATGTAAGAACATCTTAATGGATGAAGCATGGTCTGACTTGATTGAGGCAAGAACCCTGAAGAATAGCTTCAAATTTTGGGGTATAATCAATAACCCTTTTCTGGATGTAGAAGCTCCTGCCTCCTTGGAGGCTCATATTTCCGAAGACAGCTGGGTTCAGCCATTTTAAGGACATTTATAACTCCTCTTCCCTCAACCTAAGTGGTAGATCTGGTAACATAAAAGGGACGGCTGTCTTATCCTTTTCTGCTGAAGAGGTAAGGAAGGGAATATTGGGGTTTTCCAAGAACAAGGCCTGGGCCCGATGGGATCTAACCCAACCTCTACTCCTCTGATGTAGAGGTCTGGGTACCAGTCCTTTAGTCTATCATTAACGCTGCAGTTACTGCAGGTCCCCCAAAGTCATGAGCAAAGTCTATCATTGTGCAAGTCTGTAAGAAGGGCGACAGAGATAGTACTCACTGCTACAGACCAATCTCTTCTCTTGATAACATTGGAAAGGTGGTAGGGCATGTCCTTTGTACAGCCTTTCATGTGGTCGGCTGATAATAATATTTTATCCGACGTGCAGTATGGATTCTGTCCTGGACCTTCTACTATCAATCAATGTCTGAATCTGTATCTGGTATTAGGCAAATACACTGTTGCCCATTCCGGTTCTATCCATCTGGCATTCATGGATTTGTTGTCTGTTTTTTGATTGCGTGAACAGATCTAAACTTTGGCAGATTATGCTGTCCATGGGGGTAGGCCGAGAGATCATTTTCCATTTAAGGAATCTACATAGGATTACTGTGGCAGTAGTACGCTATTCAAAAGACTTAAAAGTCACTTGCCAATTTTCATTGCAAGAGGGGATGACAGGGCTGTATTTTGGCCCCATTTCTTTTTAATCTTTATATTAATAACTTATGGCAGGTTTTATTGGACTCAAAAGTAGATTGCCCACTGGTGGGGCAGTGTTGTCTGCCGGTATTATTATATGCAGACGGCGACATCCTCATGGCCAGGACCACGAGGGGCACGCAGGCCTTGCTGAACTCATACGCCCAGTTTATGAATGATTTTGATTTATCCATTAATGATAAAAAATCCTATGTGATGGTTGTGGGACCTCGATCTACCAAATCTCAGACCTTTAATGTTGGACCCGTCCTGGTGCCAAAAACATGTTTATTCTCCTATTTGGGAGTGTCGTTCAACTCAGCTATGAACTGGCGTCCTTTGGTATTTAGAAAAAAAGAGGATGTTATCAGGACAAATGGCACAGTTTTTAATTTTCCGTCATGGCTGGGTAGCAGGCGCTCTTTTACAGATCAATAGGACCAAGTGTATCTCCAAATTAATATATGGCGAGTGAGATTTGGGAATATATCACTCAGGATGAGCTACAAATCATTGAAATTATGTTTTTGAGATGGTTTTTGAGCGTTCCACAAGGTAACCTGTCATTTGTTGTGCACAAAGAATTGGGGGTGCCCTATTAATCTGATATAGCGACTTTTCACCCCCTTTCTCTCTGGCTGAAAATCTTGTCTATCCGCGAGAATAAATTGAGTAAAGAAATCCTATGGGATTGTCTGGCCAAGATTTGTAAAAAGGATCTCATCTAGGTAAAAGACCATTTCCTTAGAAGGCGACTGCAGGAGAGGGAAGGAGGCATCTTTTCGATGTCCAGTGTTCGTCGTTATGCCATGTTGAAAACCGTGCCTACCACAGAGACCTATCTTTTATGGGTTAAAAGAAGATACAACAGTTTTTATTAACCAGGTTGCGGCTGGACCTTTTTGCATTACTTTTGGCCCACCCTAGTGGGATGAATAGGGGCCATACTTGCTTGCCCTGTGGCTGCAACAGTAAGTCTCCACAGGACATGTTTCATTTTATTAGGTTTTGTAATTTTCATGCCCAGGAAGTTTCATATTCTCCAAATTTTGAAAAGGGCCAATTTTACCCAGGTCTGTCCAGCACTTGTCTACCTATAAATGATCCCAGGAGATATTGTTCTTAATGGTCTTAGGTTTTTAAAAGTTGCTGTTAGCTCAGAAAAAGTTGTGATTAAGAACACTAGCTACTGGAGCACTGATTTATAGCCAGTTTGTGTAACATGTCTCCTTAGGATCTGTTCTATTTTAACTTTTTATTGCTGGCTCTTTTTATGGGATTTTAACCTAATTTTACTCATTTTATGTGTGTTTTTTTAACTGATATGTACATTGTGATCTGCTGTACTTTTATGCTTTTTTTCAAAAGCTGAATAAAGTTCATATTGATTGATTGTTTGATTGTATATACAATGTGCGTCTCGTGTTGATTCTAATGTGTGTGTAATGGAAAGACCAGTGGTTTATACATACCGTGTGTAGTCTTTTTGTGGCGTACGCAGTGTGTTGCGAGCATGTATTTGTACCAATACTTTACACTTGGGCCCTGAGGATAAGCCTGACTGCTCAGTGCGAAGCTACCAAAGGGTGAGCACAGGTTATTGGACACATGTATCATGCTCATCCTATCTAGGACAGTGGATTCTCACTGGCTTCAATGCATCCCAGCCTGCTGGAAACTGCTGGGTCTAACATTTGGTGATCAGCGGTGGGATAGGACATGTGTTGGCACAAGCCCTAGCAACACAGTGGTTCGCTACAACTCTGGTGTAAAATGTTGTTTTCTTGCTTGAGTTTTGTTTTTTTCTGTGGTTTGCTATTCTAGTTTGGAAACCGTACTGTGTTCACAACAGTCATGTCTAAGTCTGGAGAGCCAGCAGGGATACTTGCTGTGGGGGAGTTTGGGCAGTTGATTCCCTTGTGTTCTATTGCAGCCTCCCAGAGTGTTCTAAAGAACAACTAGAGCGCTAAAAGTGTTACTTATGACAAACTATGGCATACTTGAAGCCATGTTGATTGAATGAAACTGGTAGAACTCAAAACATTTAATTTGGAAAGGAACAAAATGAGGGGGTTCAGTTTGTCATAGAAATTATGGTTATTGCTGTATAAAGAAAAAATAGGACACATTTCAAGTGAGTTCTCAAATATCTTACTCTTCTATTTCATTAAAACATTCTGACATGCAGCCTTAAACAAGCACTTTCAGCACCAGCAGCCAACTGCCAGTTAGCTCCCTGGTGATCAGCAGCTTTACTACAGTTTTCTAATGAGCAACTAGTGTGCTAACATTCTGAAATTCTGCCAAAAGTGTGGGACATTTGAACGCTATCTTGATAGATTGGAAGTAGAAAACTGAAATAGTTTTCTACTTAAGGATACCGCAGTAAATGAGGAAATTAGGGAGCTTCATAACAAATACGTTTCCTGGGATGGCCATCCGAAAACAAAAGAGCCCAAATATATAACACAAATATCACCCAAATGTAGCCCAAGTATAACCCAGTGTCAGAAGTGTACAAAACACTTATTTGTTTAGTTTATTGCAGTTTTGTATAGTGTAGACTTGACCCGGAGGTATTGGTGTGCATTACATGAGCATCATTACTCAAGGACACATTAGTTTTGTTTTTAGGCATGGGGAGATTGAGTGATGTGTCCAGAATCACAGGGTGTCGAGCTGATGCTGAAACTCAAACCTGGTTCCCCAGTTGTAAAGTCTGCAGCTCTGGCCGTAACACCACATCCTCTCCCTTAAGTGTAACAAATAATTAAGTGATCAACTGGATAAAAAAAAATAAAGATAGAAAATTATTTAAAAGTGTTTTGTTGCTGTTTGAGAACTCAGAAAATATGCCCTCATTTTAGTTGTTTAGAGCAGTAACCTTAATTTCTCTGGGAATAAGACCCTCTCATGGAGGAGGGTGCAGAGGCAATAAGTTGACCACGATGGGCAGGTAGAAGGGGCCATAGCAGCCCAACGGACCATGGAGGGCAGTGGAAAGGGGGCAAGGGCAGCAAACCAACCATGCACTAAAGGCAAAATAGGCTGTGGTAACATGAAAGACGATTGAGGGCAGAAGGAAAAGGCAGCAGTAGTGCAACCATACATGCCAACAGACCCGATTCCGGCAGGAGACTCCCGATGTTTTTAAGCCCGAAAGGTCTTCATTTTATCTATCTCCTGCCTAAAAGCTCCTCTTTTTCAATGTAAGTCAAGTGGGAAAATCAATTCTCCACGTTTTTTCTTTTTCAAAATCTCCCTTTTACCAAGTTCAAAATGTTGGCAAATAAGGTAGATTGGATCATGGAGGGCAGGAGGAATGGGGTAGTGACTTGGACTCGAATAAGAGAGGACAGGAGGAAGATGGGCAGGGGCACCAAACTGAACTTACAGAGCAGGCATCAGGGGCTGTAGCAGCACAATACACCACACAGGGATGGCAGTGCATGGAAAGCAATAGAGAGGGGACAGGGCCATGCACATTGACAACAGAGAGCAGAGGGAAAAGAGGCACGGGCAGCAAGCTAACCATACCGGACAGACAGAAGGGACAGTTGCAGCATAACGGACCATGAAGGGCAGGAGGGAGAGGGCAGGAGCATGACAAAGGCCCAGACAAGGCAGGAGAAAGGGGATAGGGGTCTGCACATAGAAAACAGAGACCGAGGGCAAGGCAGGAGCAGCAAGCTGACCATGGAGGGCAGGAGCGATGGACACTGGAAGCTCAACACACCATGGAGGGCAACAGTGAGAATTAAATGGCATACAAACAGACATTAGAAGGGAGGTGGGAGGGGGTCAGGGGCAGCAAGCTGATTACACAGGGCAGAAGGAAGGGGATGTGGCAGGATAAAGACCATGCATGGCAAGCAGGAGTGTTAGTGGTAGCACAGCGGCCATGGTGGGTAAGAGGGAGGGGACAGGGGCATGTGCAAAGGACCATGGAGGACAGAAGGAAGGGATAGGTGCTGGACACAGACAAAAGAGGGAAGGGGAAGTCGCTTCACAACAGACCATGCAGGGCAGGCAGGATGATAAGCTGCAGCAAAACAGAGCGTGGAGGGCAGAAGGGAGTGGCATCAAAATGGACCAGGGAGGACAGGAGAGAGTGGATGCGGCATGGAACATGGACAGGCAGGGTGGAGGTGGCAGGGACAGGCGGCAACCGTCAGACCATGCTAGGCAGGTGGGAGGTACAGTGCCAGCTCAACAGAACACTCAGAGTAGATAGGAGTGAGGTAGGTCCATGGAATATGGTGGGCAGAACAGAAGGAGCAGGGGCATGCACACAGACATCAGAAGGCAAGTGGAAGGAGAGTAGGGGCAGCAAGCTAAGCACAGAGGCTAAGCAGGAGGGCAATGATGGGGCTTTGAATTGGGCAACGGAGGGCAGGAGGAGTGGGCAGGGACATCAAGCTAAATGGAGGGCAGTGGTAGCACATCAGACCATGCAGGGCAGGAGGGAAAGGGCTCATGCATTGACTTGGACAACAGAGATTAAGGAGGAGGTGGATGGGGCAGCAAGCAAACTGTGTAGGGCAGGCAGGATAGGCAGTGGCAGAACAAAGGCCACAAATTGCTGTAATGAGGGAGCAGGGTCACAAGCTTAGGTGGGGGCAGCAATGCAACAGGACAAGTCCTGTGTTTAACCCCCCCCCACTGTGCATTACAATAGGCATGTTACTTAACATTAAAAAACCCTTAGAAATTAACTAAAAAACAAAGTTTACAGGGACAGTATAGTTAGGCTCAGGTTTCACTCATACAAAACCAGTGAAATTCAGCCATTTTAGTTAGTGAGCTAGCTATTACTTGTGCCGCCACAATGCACTGCTTATGAACTCACATATTACATCACTCATGACATTGTCAGTGACATCACTGTTGACATTACTCATGACATCTCAAATGACATGATCCACAGAATCTCTGACACACCCACTCACACCCCATATATGTAAAAAATGTAAGTCCGTTTTTATATAGCGCAGCTACTCACCCTTACGGGTCTCAAGGCGCTGGGGGCCGGAGTGGAAATTAAGTGAGCTATTGCCCAGAGTCACATGGTACTGAGCTGAGCTGCCGCCGGAGCCGGGGATCGAACCGTGAACCCTGTGCTCCGAAGTCAGCTGCCCTGGCCGCTGCACCACACCTCTCCATCCCATATAACCTTTCATACACCCACTCCAACTTCCACACTTCCATTCTCAAACCCATTCACACACCCATACCAGTACTTACACAGCTACTCACTGATTCATAGATAAACACACACATCCACTCACTCACCCATACAGCCACTCACACACCAACTCACTCACTAATAAAGCCACTGATATATCCAATCATGCTCCCATAAAGCAAATCACACACTGTCAGTCACTCATAGAGCTACTCACACACCTACTCATTCACCTATTAACTAAATCACACAGCCACTTACTCACCTATACAGTTATACACATACCCACTCACTTATTCATACAGCTACTAACATGAGCTCAGTCACCTATACAGTCACTGACACAAGCACACACTCACCCATACAGCCACTATCACAATCCCTCACTCACACATACATTCACTTATAAACTCTAACACTAACCTATACTGCCTTTCATATATGCAGTTACTCACCCTTATACCACTGACACATCCATTCACTCACTGACACAGCCATACACATACTCGGTCACCTACACAGCCCCTCACTTACACACTCATTAACCCATACAGCCACTGATTCACCCACTCACTCATCCATGCAGGCAGTCACACACCCTCTCACCCATCTACACAGACACTCATACACCCACACAGGTACTCAGACAACCAATCAATCACCCATACAGCCACTCACGTACCAACTCACTAACCCATACAGCCACTTAGACACCAACTGACAGACTGATACAGACATTCTCACAACCTAGTCACCCACCCATACATTCACTGACACACCTAATCACTCACTTATACAGTCAGTCACACACCCACTAAATCATCCATACAGGCACTCATAGACCCACTGATTCATCAATACACCTCGGTATATATATTTAACACATAAACTTTTTAAAAACACTCACAGTCACTGGATGATGTCATCAGTGATGTCACTGACCATCTCATGAGTGATGTAATAAGTGAGGTGATAAGCAGTACATTGCGGGGCACGAGTTATAGGTAGCTCACTAACTATATCAGCTGAATTTCACTGATTTTGTACGAGTGAAACCTGAGCCTAACTATAATGTCCCTGTAAACTTTGTTTTTCCAGTAAATAAATATATATATATATATATATATTCACTGAAAAACCATAGGTTTCAGGCACGTTATAGTTAGAAATTAGCATTTAAAAAACCTTTAAAATTCACTGAAAAAAACATAGGTTTCATTGACGTTATAGTTAGTTGGACATTTCACTCATACAAAACCAGAGAAATTCCGCCGTTATAGTTAATTCAGCTAACTATAACGAACGCCCCCGCAATGCACTGCTGATGACGTCACATATTGCATCATTCATGACATGGTCAGTGACATCACTGATGACATCACTGATGACATCTCAAATGACATCACTGATGACATCACTGATGACATCATCCAGTGAATGTGTTTTTCTTTAAACTTTAAATATGTATTATATATATACCAAGCTGTATTGAAGAATGAGTGGGTATATAAGTGTCTGGATGGAGGATTTAGTATGTGTGTGACTGACTGTTTGAGTGAGTGATTAAACGTGTTTTACTGAATGCATGGGTTAGTGACTAAACTGTGTGAATGTCTGTATCAGTCTGTGTGCTGTTGTATAAGCTGCTGCATGGGTTGGTCAGTAGCTACATGAGTGTCTATATGGGTTATTGATTGGTTGCCTGAGTATTTGTATGGGTGTCTGAGTGTGTGTGTGGCTGCGTGGGAGGTGTGTAACTCTGTGCATACATGTTTGAGTGGTTGATTCACTGAGTGTATGGGTTCAAGAAGATGTGGAAAAAGCTGTATGGGTGATTGAGTGTGTGTATGGGTGTGTTAGTGAGTGAACGGATGTCTCACTGGTACATGTCCAAGTAACTACATATGTAAAAGGCAGTGTATGTGAGAGTTAGAGTATATAAATGACTATACATGATAGTCAATGATTGTGACAGTGGCTGTATAGATGAGTGTGCACTTGTATCAGTGATTGTATAAGAGAGTAATTATGCGTTTCTTTCTGTTTGCATAAGTGATGTGTTGTGTGTATTTTCAGGTATAGGTCAGTAAATGGAAGTATGATTGATTCTTTGCCTGACTGACTAGGTGTGTGAATAACTCTGGATAAGTGCTGGTGTGTGAGTGTCTGTGTAGGTGTATGAGTGCATATGTTAGTGTTGTATTGATGAGTGACTGCATGGGTGAATGAGTGGATGTATATGTAGACCTAACAACCAGTGACTAGATATGTAGTAAGTGGTATTGGTGTGTCTATGGTTTCGAAAATGGTATTCTGCATTTTGGAGACGGTGTATCAAAGGTTATATTAGGGTGTGAGAAGGTGCATCAGATTGTCACATGGATGATGTCATCAGTGATGTCATCAGTGATGTCATTTGAGATGTCATCAGTGATGTCACTGACCATGTCATGAATGATGTAATATGTGACGTCATCAGCAGTGAATTGCGGGGCGTGAGTTATAGTTAGCTGAACTAACTATAACGGCGGAATTTCTCTGGTTTTGTATGAGTGAAATGTCCAACTAACTATAACGTCAATGAAACCTATGGTTTTTTCAGTGAATTTTAAAGGTTTTTTAAATGGTAATTTCTAACTATAACGTCCCTGAAACCTATGGTTTTTTCAGTGAATTTCAAAGGTTTTTTAAATGCTACTTTCTAACTATATCTTCCCTAAAACCTACTATTAATAATAATAGCGGGTACTTGTGTTAGTACTTAGGCCATTCTATAAGTACATGACTAGTAACTGGATGATTATAGTGCTGTAAAGAAAGTGCATGGTGTATTTATAAGTGCTTTGGTATTAGAGAAGTGGTTAGATAAGTACACCGCGCTAGATGGGTGATTGGAGAAGTACATGGGGACTGACAGGGTGATTGCTAGATTGCATGGGTACTACCAGGGTATTTAGATCAGTGAATGAGTAGTATGTGCCTGCTTAGAGATCTGTATGGATAGTGCACAGAAAATTGTAGCACTGCTTGTGTTAGTGCTTGGACGATTGTATGAGTACATCAGCAGTGACTGGATGATTACAGTACTGCAAGGAGAGTGTATGCTGAATTTATAAGTACTTGGGTATTAGTGGAGAAATTGCATTAGTGTATAGTACTGGCTGGGTGACTGGAGATGGACATGAGGAGTCACAGTGTCTTTGATACACTGAAAGGGTAGTACCTGGGTGGATTAATCTTACCTGTTTCCAAGTAGATATGAAATTAATAGTAATATAATTTCACTTCTTTTTTTAAAAGCAAATTTAAAGTATTTTAAACTTTAGTAGTAAGGTCTGTAAAAAAGAAGAAAAAATTCTGTTATTACATATAATGGTACAGTTTTCGCAACACAACATAAGTAAACAATTACATCACATATTCAATTTGCCATTTTTTGCTGTCTTCAGATTGTATTGAATTTCACCATAAACAGTGATTTCCATGTTAATCATCAGATGACAGCGGGCAAAAAAATACAATCAATAAGATTGTTAAAAAAAAACATACTTCTCTTCAAAATGTCTACAACCAACGCAACTTGGTATTTACATTTTCACAAATAAACATCCTTAGTAACATAGTATATAATACAAACTTCAAATATATCACCACCTTCTTTCAAACACAATTTTTGAAACGCAATATGAAAGAACAGAATTAATAATTGAAACCGTAATTACAAACATCTTCCCTATTGGCCGAATGACGTTTCTGAAAATATTTCCATTGAGTATATCCGAAATAAACTTTTGAATTCATATACACACCTTCCCAATAGGCCGAATGATGTTTCTGAAAACATTTGCAATGAGGATATCCAACATACACTTCTAAAATCATATTCACATGTTTCTGATAGGGTGAATGATGTTTCTAAAATCATTTGTAGTGGAAATATCCAAAATATACTCAGTAATTCATGTTGATAGCTTCTTAGAATTTTGGCATCAAAAATATTAAGTATGAATTTCGTAATTCATTAGGCAACCGAAATTTATACTCTAAATCCTTTATTGCATTTTAAATAGACAGTATAGTGTCCAGATGTTGGAGTAGGTCCATCGTGGAAAACAATAGCCACTGTTTTAAAAGTTCTTCCTGAAATTGACACTTGACCTGCCACAAAATTTTTAATTTTGGTTTCCAATTTTGTTTCATCTGCTCTACAACGTTGCAGCATTAAAATAATATATTGTCCACATCTTTCTATAAATAATGTTGACAACATTTCCGATTTGCACTGAGTACATTCCATATCTTGATTAGCTGTTTTTACTAATTTGTTAAAAGACACTATTTCGCAATCTGGTATCGTCAAATATATGAATCGTTCAGTGTCTATGTTAGTGGTAGATGAAAATGAACAGCTGTCACATCTATGAACCCATCTGTAACGTAGTCCAAACAGATTTTCAATTTGTATACCTTCATCTTCTAATACTGCAAGCATAAACATAAGAAATTCCTGAGCATCTTGCTGTACATTCTGTGTAAATTGTGAAGAACCAGAACATATATCCAAAAGATTCCGCACATCAGAAGCAGTATGGATTTTCGTTTTATCAGTTTTCAACTTCTCAAAAATATAATGTAACAAAGAACAAAATCTTTTTCTCGATTTTCAACAATTGCATGCTGTAGATTTTCTAAAAAAAAGACAACGTTGACAATTACATTAGCATAACAGTTGATACCTGAACTATTTTCTAACTGATATCCTACAATATTAGCAACCGTGTTCCCTTCTATTTTCTTTCCAGACTCGTCATTCTTTTCAAATCTTTTTTTCTTTGCAACCTCAGTATAATCTTTATCATATTTTCGTTTTGGACGTATTAAACGTTTTTCATAAATAGGATATTCACCTAAATTAGGAGCATAGAGTCTTCTTAACCTATTGTACTCTTTTACAAAATTTACATCTGCACTAAACTTTTGCTCATCAAAATCAATCAAATACAATCCGGATAACGTTCTTACTCGAGACAATGCAACATACGCCATACCCTCTTTAAACACAGAACTTCCAATATTTACCAAAGCATTGTCTACACTTAAACCTTGAGATTTATGAATAGTCACTGCATATGCTAAACAAACAGGAAACTGTTTTCTACGAACATACAAATCTTTTACAAGCAAGAAACGAACACAACAGCGTCCAATTTGTTTCACCTCTTCAATCTGATCAAATTTAATCTTCAGAAATTCAATCTCATCTCTATGTGCATAACTAACAAAGTCAACAACTTTCCCCATTGCTCCATTTACTAAACCTTTTTCAACATCTAAATTACGTCGTAATATTACCTGGCAGTTTACAGAGACATATAAGGTCTTTTCCAAACCAGCAGTCTTAGATATGGATTTTTCCAAAGAGTCTAATTTTAACTGCAATTTCTCTGACAAAAGAATAGTTACTCCTTCATGTTCTATTTTATCAATAGCTACCATTTTCATTATCGGTTCATTCTCCAGTTTCAACAGTTCTTCATTGAATGTAGAGCATTCTTTCAGTGTTGGCATAAGGCAAATTATAGATTCCTTTTCTGCAATTCTTCGGTAGATTGTTTCAGCCGCAATATTTTCTGTTGGAAACAAGTTTTTTAGTAGCCGACTTTCTAAAGCATTTTTTCCATCCTTTGTTAAGACACCAATTCTAATATCTTGAAGAATGTTTCCATAATCTTCGTCATTTGCTTGTCGAATGTTCTTAGTAAGTTCCTTATATTCAAAACAAGTCCAAATGTTTACATTTCCAATACTTCCCAATGATCTTTTAGTATCTTCATGAAGAAGGGTCTTAAAAACCGGTTGGCCTTTCACAGTTGTGAGTTGTAGTAGATCACCAAATACAATTACATGTTTTCCTCCAAATAAAACATCGTAATTTGTTTTTAAAATCTGCTGCATCCTCAAATGTACAAACGCAAGCATTAAGTTTGAGACCATGCTTACTTCATCAATTACCAGAAGTTTCATTTTCTTTAGTACTCTTGAAACTTCGAAACAAGCTTCTCCAGATAGCTTGTGGTATTCCAAATTATTTTCATGTTCTACTGGTAACATAAGTAGACGATGTAATGTAATCCCTTTAATGTTGTGTGCTGCTAACCCAGTTGGAGCAGTTACAACACAAGACAAATGTGAATCTGTTGTTTTCTGTAGATAACTTTTTTTTTTTATATATATTTTTTATTGAGCGTAGGGAACAGACATAGTACAAACAAATTTGCAGACTCTCCAATCTCATATAAAAAAGAAATAGACAAAAAGTTTAACAAATTTCATAATCCACTAGTGCATAATAAATATGACCCACAGTGTATACTAAGAGGCAGAAAAGATAAAACCTATTGCATATTAAGTCTCATATTTAAAATGCATGGTAAAAGAAAACAAAACATAAGTACATGGTCCATTTTACATGGTGTATAAAAACCAGCATTCTAGGCGTCAAATCCATGATGGCGTGTGGCCCCAACTTAGAAAACCTCTATAGTTACACTCTACGCCTTGAAATTCCATAGTAATAAATCACATAGTATCATTTATTTGTGTAGTTGTGACATAGCCCTTCCATATGTTCTCAAATTTCCGCACCGCCCCTATCCTCTTTGCGTAGGCCTCCTCAAATTTGTAAGTCCTCTCCATCTTTGTAGCCACAGATTCAGTATAGGTAGTTTCTGAGATTTCCAATTTTGTAAAATTAAAGATCTGGCTACTGCTATGGCAAGGGACACAAAAAATTGCTCGTATAGTGAGAGCTGATCAACTACGTAGGAGAAGCCAAATAGCGCCAGCGATGCTGATGGAAGGATATCTAATGGAACACATTTACTAATAATCCCAAAAACCTCTTCCAAAAAGTGTTGTAATTTCAGACAAGTGAAAAATATATGTGTCCATTCCCCTGCCTCTGGCAGATTACATCTAAAACAGTCATTCGATAGCGTAGGGAACCATTTATGAAGCCTAGAGGGAGTATAATAGGCCACCCATCTAGACAGGAAGGACATTCTTTGAAAGTTAGCCGCTCTCAATGCCCTGTGGCCAAGCTCACAGACTCGTATCCATTCCTGACTACTAAACCTACAGTTTGTTTCCTGAGCGATTTTTGGGAGCATTAGATCAATGAGGTTCTTATTCTTCTCCTGGCGTAATACCTTGTACCAATTGCCAATGCCCAATAAATTTGATTCAAAAGCAGCTTTTAAAATTACTCTCGTATTCTCACTAATTCCTCTGAAGTTAGTCCGGAGGAAGCATGAAATCTGCCTAAAACTTAGCCAGAGGTCGTGGCTATGTGTTTCAAATTGTGTTACAAACGCCTCCCATGTCATCTGATTAGCACCATTATAAAAGTCACCCAGTTTACAAAAACCCAACAAAATAAAAAGCTGTACCCCTTTCTGTGGGAGTTTGAGGCCCCATACCTCGCCATCACAAAGAAAGGAGTATATATGGCATGATGGAATATTATAATTTTTTATAAAATCGCTGAATGCGGTTTAGTAGTGTATTCACCACCTTATATCTTGTTTTTTTTGGTAACTTTGCCGTTCTCAAGAATGCTGGTAATTTATTAGCACTCTCCCTTAGCATATGATTAATTAAAAAATTATCAAACTTCGAGAGAGGGGACAAAAGCTGAGTTGTAAGGTTAAGTAATGCCGCTTGGTAATAAGTGGCTAAGTGAGGTACTGCAAGACCTCCCTGTTCAACATCTAGTTGTAAAATAGAAAAATTAGTTCGAGATTTTTTTTGGGCCCAAATAAACTCCCGAAACACCTTATCGACTTCATTAAAATATGAGATTGGAATCTTTAAAGGAAGATTTAAAAATAGAAATAACAACAAAGGAAGAATAGACATTTTTATCAGAGAGACTCGACCTATTATTGACAAGGGCAATAATGCCCATCTATCTAACAGACTTTTTATTTTATCCAGTGTTTTACCGTAATTTAGGTGAAACAGTTGAAGGTAGTCCACTGTTACATATAAGCCTAGATATCTAATTGGTTTAAAAGGTAAAAACTTTAACCCTTCCGGCAGCTCTGTTCTTGGTGTATTAAATAAAAGAAGCTCTGTTTTAGATTGATTGACCCTGTATCCTCCTAATTCTGTAAATGCCTGAATTTCACCCAATGCTCTCTGGATGTTTGATTTTTCTGGATTCAGGTACAGGATCAAATCATCAGCAAATAGCTTTATTTTGGCCATTTCTAATAGGGGGACTTGGATTGATATGTTAGCGTGAATTTTTATCGCTAATGGTTCAATAAAAAGTGAGAACAAAAGGGGGGAGAGGGGGCATCCCTGCCTAGTACCCCGCCTTATTACTACCTCTCCCGCCTCCTCTGAATTTATAATAATTTTTGCAATGGCTCCTCTATAGATTTTCTCCAGCATCTCAATCAGCTGGTGTGGAAAGCCGAACTCCCCCAAAATAAAGAAGAGGGCCTGCCAATCCACCAGATCGAAGGCTTTTTCTGCATCCATCATTAAGATGGCTGCAGCCTCCTTTGTAGCAGAGAAATAGTCAATAGCCTGGATCAGATAGAAAGTATTCGCAGGCATAGATCTCCCCGGCAAAAACCCTGTTTGATCTGCATGAACCAAGTACCGCGCACAGCCCATAATTCTATTTGCCCAGATTTTCATAAGAAGCTTATAGTCTACATTTAGTAGGCTTATTGGGCGATAAGAGCTTGGATCTTTAGGGTCCTTATCTTTTTTTAGAATTGAAATCATCACTGATTCTTTGAATCTATCTGGGACTCCCATTCCAGCCATAACTTGGTTATACAGTAATACTATGAAAGGGGTGAGTTCGTTTAAAAACAGTTTATAAACTTCGATGGGGATCCCATCATTGCCACTCGCCTTCCCATTAGTCATTTTTTTAACTATTTCACATAGTTCTGTGATTGTAATCGGTTCAATCAAAAGCATACAGTCCTCCTCTCTAACTTTAGGCAGGTGGACTGTTGTAAAGTACTCCGCAAGAGCTTGAGGGTCAACTGTCTGGACTTCCGCATATATCTTGCTGAAATGTGATATAAAAATCTCAGCGATATCATCTTTATCATTCACCAGACACCTAGTACTCGGATTTCTAATTTGTGGGATGGACTGTTTACTCTGATGTGTTTTTGTGGACCAGGCTAAAAGTTTTCCGATATGGTGGCTTTCCTCGTACGCCTTTTGACAGGCAGCTTTACTTCCAGCAATTTCCTCATGCAGAAAAAAACTTTTCAGCTCCTCCTTAGCTCTTAATAGTTCCTGATGGAGTGCTTCTCCTTCTACCTCCCTAATTAACCTCCCTGAAAGTTCTCTCCTAACCTGCTCCACCGCTTCTTGGAGTCCGGCAATATTCAGTTTTCTTAGCTTATAGAGATTAGCACTGTATGCCACCACTCGTCCCCTAAACGTAGCCTTAAAAGCCTCCCATACTATAAAATCTGGCGCCGTATTCACATTCTCCTTAAAGAACCACCCTATAAAATCCCGGGTTTCGTCAATCCATTTTTGATCTGATAACAGTGCTTTATCAAAATACCACCTATTACTTTTTCTTCTGGGGGCCAGCAATTGTAAAATTAAGGATACTAGAGAGTGATCTGAGAATGGATTAGAGAGAATCAAAGAATCTCCCCTTGTGAACTGATTACTAATCAAAAACAAAATCCAGCCTGGATGCTGTTTTAAATCTCCCTGAGTAACATGTGAACTCAGCGGTACCTGGATGGTCTACCCTCCATGGGTCCAGTAGGGCGAGATCCTCTTTAATAATTTTTAAAAGTCTATCTGTTTTAGGTTTTAATTGCTTTTTCCCCTTATTGGAAGTATCAAGACGTAAGTCTTGTATTAGATTAAAATCTCCCCCCATAATTATATATCCCTGCACACCCAACAGCAGCACGTATATCTGTTCCAGGGGCGCACACTCGTCACCAATTTTACCATAGTAATTGAGCAGGACAATAGCTATTCCATTAACTATGACCTCTATCCACAACCATCTAGCTCCCTCTTTCCTAATCACCTTACCCACCTCCCAATCCAAATCCGAAGACAAAAGAATGCCCACTCCACGCACTGCCGCCTGGGCTGAGGCAAAATATGCTTGGGCATATTTTTTAGGGAGAGTAAAGTTGGGGGAGTTAGATTTAAGATGCGTCTCCTGCAAAAAGATCACCTGGGGCGAAAAGGCTTCCAACCATTTTAACATAGCTCTTCTTTTTTGTGAGTTCAAGAAGCCATTCACATTACAAGAAATTACTTTAAACAATTGTGTCATCCCTTAGACCTACGTGGCTCTTTACAGCCCGGACCAGCATATTCTCTCCTCCAGCTCTCTTCCATTTGTACCAAATCTTTCAAGAAAATCAAATCAAGCCCCTTGTTGACAAGAACCCTGCCAATTACAGCTTGGCATCCAAATTTAAACAAATTGCTCAACAATCCTAGTCTGTCTTCTAGCCCTACGCTCATTTTTCTAATGCTGCACCCTCAACCCCCCTCTGCCCACCCTATCCCATCTGTGGAGTGAGGTTGCCCTTCCTTCACTAACACAGCCGCCCTCTAACAACAAGGTGCCTTGTCTTAGCACCCTGGAGCACGTCCCCCCCCCTCCCCCTTCACCTCTGGGGGAAAAAAAAAAGAAAAAGGAGAAATTCTAATTGAATACCCCCGGGATATTTGGAATATATTGCTTGCTTGCAAAAGCTATAGTGTATTAATTCAATACATATAAATACATATAAACATGTACAGTGCAGCAACCACTGAATCATTAGTATAGAAGCACAGTACCATAGAAAGTAAAGTGCAATGTGCAATGTGCATTATGCTAAGTGGCGTATAGATAGCGTCAACTATAAGCTTATTATGGTCTAGTGCAGGAAGTGCAATATTTCATTAGTGCTGTTTACTACCTCGTTAAGCCTCAGTAAACCTTACATAAATGGGGAAGAGCATTTATAGTGCAAAAATCTAGATAAAGTGCAGGGTGCAATATATAAAGTACATTAGCTATCAACTTACTACACTGAATACAGAAGCAAATGCAGGTTCAATTTGACGAATGTAGAGGAGTAGGCTCTGTAAAGTGCCAATGCAGAAAAGTGCAAATATGCAATGTGCAAAATGCCATATGAGAAAACATCGGCTGTAAACCTATACTATGTTTGCTGTCGTATTTACAAATTCCCTAATGCAAGGGCCACAATTTTACTGCCTCCACCCTACATTTATGAGACAAAAGGGAAAAACCTGTAAAGTGCTCTGAAAAAGTGCATTTTGACTCATCTCTCACAAGGATAGTGCAGTGCAAAAAGGCAATAGGCCTTATCAACAAAAGGTAGCCTACAAAAGTTAATTAAAATGCCAAGGTGCCGAAAATCCAAGAAGCAAACGAAAACATTTTGCTCTATTTTTTACAATAGGCTAAAAAAAAAAAAGGAAAGGGAAGGAAAAAGAGATGCTTTAACAATTTAATTGAGTCCACCCAAGTCTCTTATTAGTTATCTTGTGTAATTTTCTGTAGTAGATCTTGGGCTTCTTCTAGAGAAACACATAGATGGAACCTTCCTTTCCATAGCACTCTCAGTTTGGACTGTTGCACAATCGAAGCCTGGGCTCCTGCACTCTTAAATTGGCTAAGCATTCCAACAAAGTCCTTCTGTCTTCTTGCTGCTGCTGCCGACATGTCAGAGAACACTCGTACGCGGCCTCCATTGGGTAGAACAATCTCTCTCTTCTGAATTGCTTTTGTTAGTACTGCCTCTCTAATACGATAATCTGAAAAGTTCACAATTATTGTCCTGGGAAACTTAGCCCCTGGAATTTTGTGGGAAGGGACTCTATGGGCTCTCACTACTGTAAGGTCTTCAGGTGCTTTCTCAAGCAGATGATCTCTGATTAATGACTCCATATAAGCCACTGGATTGGATTGCCCGTCCATACGTTCATTATCTTCTGGGATTCCTGTGAAGCGCAGATTCGAGCGCCTAGCATAATTCTCCATTTCATCAATCTTATTCTGAGAGGCATGGAGCTTCTTCTGGAGAGAGATAATGTCAGAGTCATATACTTCAGATCGATCCTCAATATCAGAAACCCGTTGTTCCAGCTCTTTAAATCTCTCAGGTATTTGCTGTACCATAGTTTCGATTTTATCTAGGCGTTGGTGCAGTAGGGAGAGCTCTTGGGCTTGCGAGGTCTTACAGTCCCGGATCTCTCCCAGAATGGTCTCAAAGAGCTGCTGCATCTGATCTAACGGGACAACTGAGGATTGAGTCACGGCAAAAACAGTATCAGGGGTACCTCCTCCAATATTGGGGCCGCTATTATCCGTTCTCTGCAGAGAAGTCAAAGCCCCCACTTCCAGCCCTCTTTCTAGTGCTGGTGAGCCATGTTGTGGTGAAGGGGTTAAAAACCCCTGGTCCTCGCTTGTCCTGGAATTGCATCTTGTTATCTCCAGCGTTCCCCCTTGTGCAGTCGCTCCCCCCTGCCTTGATTGACCTTGATACTCTGGACTTTTTTCGCCACAAGAAATCTCTCCTTCTTTTCCCAGAGGAGCCCTGGTTCCTGTAGTGGCATCCACACCTTTCGCTTGTATTACAGGGACAGCTTCTACTGGAAGTGTTTTGTCCGCTATCCGCTTGTCCACTGTGTTAGCCGGGGTAGCCATCTGATTAAATTTTCGATTAATAGAGAATACCGGGTACTCTTTGGGAGGGTTAGGAGAATTAACCACTTCTGGGTTCTCAATCCTCAGTATATCGGACCCTGCTGCCCCTGTGACTCTGGTTTTGCCCTCGGTTTTCACTTCTGGCGAGAGTTCCAGCGAGGCTGAGGATGTTTCAGGGGAGTCAGAAAGCGTAGAGGAAAACTTCTGAGTTAAGAGAGCCACCTGCGAGTTCGTAAAGTTTATATCTCCCCTAATTTTCTGAGCAGTTCTTCCTCTTCTGGCTGCCAAAATACGAGCCTGCGCTGTTTGGCATCTAGTTTACTGCACTGAAGATGGTGAAACGGGGGGTGCTGCAGATGGAGCTACTGCTCGGGCTGTTGTCCCTCTCAGAACCATCTGACGCATAGCTTTCTGACCAAGCCCTTAATTAACTTAACTAACTTAACTTGCACAGTTATTTCTTTTCGCTATTCGCAAAAAGCATATAGCACGCCTTATAGCACACCTTATAGACCCTTTTGCGGCCAAACTGCCACCAAGGAAGTAGCGTAGGAGGGGATTATGTGACTACTGCCAATCTGCCAAAAAGGTTCCAGCCAGCGTTTGTGCACTTTAAAGTTCATATGGGAGACAACAAAAAAAAAAAACCCAGCTCTCAAGAAAAAAGTCCTACCGTGCCTCGCAAACTTGGTGGCACTATACAGTGTAACGCCTGGTAGTCAATTGATATCCCCGTTTTCCACACTTCACGTCGTCCTAGCTCTCTTAGCTCACAGGTACCTCAGAGTTGGATCCTCCTCAGCGCGACCATCAGCGCGCTCCTCCTTGCTCCAATTTTGCCTGCGAGACCCCTGGCGACCTCAGGCAGCCTCTAACTTCAGCCTTGACGGTGGTATTCTCACCACATAATTGTACTCCTAGGGGGGAGGGGCACAGAGGAACCGCTGCCACTGCTCAAAGCCTCAGAGCCATCACACGCCTCACACGCCGGTAAACCTTTCCGAAACTGGAGGAAACTGCGGCCCGAGGAATGCTCACAGCACACCGTGGCAGGTAGGTGTCAAAGGCATTCCTTGTGATTAGCAGTGTGCTTCTAGCTTTTCCGAGCGTTGATACCGCTCCCTTTCACTGGAGCCTCATCTCACTGCACGCTGCAAGCCACGGCCATCCCGGAAAGCTGTGGAAAAGGGAAGGGGGAGGTGCATTGTGCTCAGCTCCTACAGGGCATCGGGCTCACCTGTGAGGAGCCGTCTTCTGTAGATAACTTGACAAACATTTAATCAAGAAACTTTTCCCCGTTCCAGCTTGTCCACTGATGTACATAAGAATAGGTCTAAATGATGTACATTGGCAATCATTCTTTTCATGCAGTAATCCATGTTGTATCTGTTGTGTAACTTGGTGATATATTTGTTTCTGTTCAGTATTCAGATGTTCCTCTAAATTTTCCAAATCAATATTGTCCTGTTGTGCTTGCTGCATCACCATTTCCACTTCACTCATTGCTATTGCCGCTTCATTTTCAAGTATGGCTTCTCCTAGTGGATCTTGACTTTGTGGAGCAGAACTCTGAGTATCTTGAGAACTATCTCTAGCTATTTCAGCTGCAATAGTTCTTTCTTGATTAATCTCTTCGTTCAACATTTGGAGATAATTTGGAAAAATTGTACATTCAATGCTATCTTTACATGCATTGAAAGAATCCTCATAGCAGTCACAATGTCCAAGTAATTCCATTTCAGTCCGCCAGGGTTTGAAGAGTTGCAGAAGAGCTAAATAGAAAAACTCTCTTTTATCTGGAGTATCACAACTTAATTTCCTGTGATTAATCAGATTTCCTTTGTCATGCTATACCAAACATCCTTCAGATCCAATTACAGCGTATTTTCCTTCATTTATATTTTCTGTGACATTTTAAAAAAACTATAATGTTGCAGTATTTCATATAGACATATGTTTTCCAGGTATGGACTTCTATTTGGATAGTACGTATCCAACATATTTGTTTTCAAAATATCTGTACTTTCCGGTTCATTCAGTGCCAAGTATTCAATTTCTTGTACAGAATTCAAAACTCGATTTCGTGCTGCAGCTAGACCAAGACTTATCCAGATGATCCCTCTTGACTTTGAATATAAACTTGCAGATGTCAATCGATCCGAACATTCGTAAGATCCAATTTCTCGATGTGAAAGCATCTTCAAGCTGAAGCTGTACAATTTTTTGCTAAGTGTCTTCTCCTGCGAAATTTCCTCCCACATTTCTTTCAATTCTGTCTTCTCAGACTTGGTAATATATGACGTGACATAGCGAGCAACAGCAATTGAGTTATCTGCAACATATTGTATGTCCATATTTACATTCCACATCTTCAAAATCACCGGATTGTAATCATTAATGTACTTCGATTCTTCTGTTCTTTTTAAATTATAAGTATTTTTGGGTGATTTTTGAGTGATGGTATGCCTCACTGCTGACATAAAACTGTTCACTCTTCCTTTGGAAATTACTGGACGTGGAAAGCCAAATCGACATTTTGTGTAAAATATATCCTTTGACTTATATTTCCGTCTGCAATACTTTCCATATCGATGACTCTGAAACCGTAAAACTTGCTGTCTTAAGATATTTTCTCCTCCTGTTTTTGGAATCGCACAGGTAACATAGTCTTCAATAAAAGACAAAACAGTCTCATCCGAATCAGTTCCAAATTTAGGTGCATCCTTGATCCATAAAAGCATATGTATATGAGGAGCACCTCTAGCTTGGTATTCTTTTCTCCCCAAAAAATCAATAACTTTGCCAATTGGTGGATTTTTTTTATTACAGATAAAAGACATCATTGCTTCACACCTATGATTAAAATATCTGCAAACATTTACAGGATCTAGGGAACACAGTTCTCCAGGTGTCTTGAATTAAATATTTTCTATATTTGAATTTGCTTCTCGTAGAAAATCCAGTAAATCATCCCATGCGTGCTCAGCACAGCTAAGTGTAACAAACCACGTAGGGGTTCCTAAGTTTCTTAACATACATTTTAGTTCCCCATGACGTCGATACCAATATTCATTAGTGCCACGTTGACATGCCATCAAATTAATTAACTGTGATTCTAAATGTTCGTCTCTTTCTTTAACTTTGTTCATAAATTGCTTTGCAGAAATATGTGAAAGATGCGTTCCCGTTTTTAATATATGGTTGACTGCATATGAAAGTGCAGACAGATCACTCTCAAATAAAAGATGAAACAAATATGGAATACACTGACGAAATTTTGGATCTTCTGAGTACAATCGTAAAGTACGAGATTCTGCAGCTGGAATCTGAACTGGTCGTTCATCATATCGTCCACCTTTTCCAGTAGGGAAGAGCTGTGGAAAACAACGAGCTTCCAAACTTTTTTCCCACACACTCATGGGAGTTCCTTTTGCTTTTTTCATCTGGAACAATACAATAGTATCTCCTATCAGTTCTTTTGAATGTAGAGGGTGTATACTATAATGTTCATAAATTTCTTCTTTTCTTGAGTTCTCCACTTTTTCTATTTGTCCACTTGAAATGTGTGTTTCATCTTCTAAAGTCATTTCTTCTTCTTCTACATTTACATTTTTATAGTAAATATTGTTTTGCACCAGATATAATGTAGCCTTTTGGACTTTCGTGACATCTACTAACTCTTGCCATATTTTCCGACTCTTTGTGGGTACACCATTAACAAGAATGACTACAGGTTCAGTAGCCTCTCTTTCTACACCAACAGTTTCAAAATTTTTCTTAAAATCTAAAGGTAAATACAAAACTCTTCCTTTTAAACCTCTTTGTAGATCTGTTGGAGGCAGCTTACCTGTTTTAGGCTCCATACACATTATAGCCTGAAAAGGGTGCACAGATTGTATAAGGATAGCCTCATATGTATTTAAATCTTTAAGTTCTGGAGGTATAGGTACTAATTCTAAGTCATTATGGACAGCTCTAGCTGGCATTTTGTTTTCTTCTAATTTATTATAACAATATTTACAAATGCATTGTACAGTACCTAACTCAAAACGACCTTCCACAAACAGATAAGCAGCAAATTCTCTCCATTTATCATTGTTTTCCTCTTCACTTTTTAAAAACACATCTACATTCCTAGTTTGAATTTTATAATGACTACGTCGGCAACAAATACAAACATAGTTCGGATTTTCACCAGAAACTACTTTAAACTTTGTTATTTCTTTTTCAAACTTGACATCAGTAGTATCTTCCACCTCTTCTTCAACACCTACATTTATCAAAGTCTCACTTTCTCTACACTCCTCTTGAGCGGCAAAGAAACGTAACTCTATATCATCACATACTTTTTTTACATCCTTTTCACGTAGTTTTATCTTCTAACTAACTTCCGCATTTCTGAATGATGTACTGCTAACATTCTCAAATGATGAAAACGACTTTGACACACTTTCCTAGAAAGACAAGACAGAGAATGACCTTGCAACCCTGTATTTTTTCTCACTTTGCAAGGATCCAGTCCTTGTAATATCTTAATCTTCTGTTTCACAGTTTTTCTTCCATATTCTCTTAAGAAATTTAGTAAAATATCAATAGATTGTTAACGTATACTACAAATACTACTACGATCCCATGTAAACACTGGAGCATGGGTACATCTCCCTTCAACTTCCTCAGCTATTAATTCTTCAACATTTCTAGGATCTAGCTTTTCTTTCTGAATTGGACAACCATCTCGCACCTCATAAGAACGACCACAGGTATCAACTGCATGCACTAAACTATTTTGTTGAAAATAACTTTCTTCATTAAAAAAAGGTTCCGTACTAGAAGTATGCTTCCATTCCCCGGAAAATATTTTACAAAAATTTGTTCTATTTACAATTCTTTTTCTCTTACATCTGTCCTTCATACGCTCCATTATTGTATTTAAAGTCTTCAATCTTTTTAAAATTAAGATAAACAATCTTCTTTTTAATTCAAAAGCTTTTTCATTATCACTTAGGGGCCGATTCCGATTCCGTCCGGAAATCTCTCCGACCGAGCCGGACCCGGAGAGAATTCCAACCGAATCGGACCCTAGCAGTCCGACCGGACGAGTACGATGCATTCGCATGCTATCGGACTCGATTCGGTCGGACTCCCAGTGAAGTCAATGGGAGCCGGTCGTACAACGCGTACACGGGCTCCCATTGACTCAATGGGTGCGAGGCGAACAAGGGCGCCCCCTACAGCGGGTACGCGTCCATGCGCATCGCGGCGTACATGCACAGGTAGGGGGGACCCATGGGACCCCCCTGTGTGTGACTCGCGCGCCTACGCGTACAGGGGGGTCCGACGCGGACCCCCAAAGTCTGGCTCCGACAGCTCTTTCGAGCCAGACGGCGCGAGTCGGTCGGACTGCTCGCGGCGCGCATCGTACTTACCCGGCCGGGAAACGTCTCCATAGCGCGGTGCGAGTCGTGTCCGTGCGAGTCGCTCGGAGCGTGTTGAAGCCGCGTACGAGTCGGTCGGCGATTTCGCGGGAGCTTGCATCGTACTCGCTCGGCCGGACCCGCGAACGATTCGGTCGGGAAACAGGGCTCTGAATCGGATCCGGTAAATCCGAATCCGATTCGGAGCACTACCGGCCGAGATCGGAATCGGCCCCTTAGAATCTCCTTTTTTTGTCTGTAAAATGCTGATCTCCTTTTATATATTTTACATTTTTTTTGTAAATTCTGGAGTACTCTACTTTTATATATTCGTTTTCGAATTTCTGAAAATTGTTTGTTACGTATTCCAACATAATTCTTTTTCCGATAATCCAATTTTCCACTTTTTTGAACATTTTTCTTTTGCTTTTGTTTCACTCTTCTTGTTCTGTCTGTCTCTTCTATATTTTTAATATTAATAACAGTTTTTGCAAGTTTTTAAAAAAACTTTACTTTTTTTACCAGAACACTTTTTCTTTGAACATCCATGTTGTACTGGATCTAATATCTCTTTTCCTTTTTTTTTCAAATAAACCTCCTTTCTTTCTTTTCTTTTTCTTTGCTGTTTTCTCGTCATTGTATCTCTTTCTTAATAATGATGCAAAATATCTGTAAAAAAATAAAAGTACATACAAAGAAAGTACATCAATGATTTCCGCAATAGAACAGTACTACCTGCATAATTCTGGTACTCTATGAGTAGTGTAAAAGATACTAGACCACAGCATTAGTAGTACACATCTGATTGTGTAACAACATGATTAGAAACTGTAACATTCCATACTTTGTAGCTGGTTAGAGGTCTGCATACATACTGCACAGAATATTGTAGCTATACTAGTGTTAGTAGCTACGCTATTTTATAAGTACATTACTATTAACTAAAATGATTACAGTGCTGCAAACAGAGCTCATATTGAATTTATAAGTGCTTAGATATTGACGTAGAGATAGAATAAGTAGATACTGCTCGATGGATGATTGGACAAAGTGCATGGCACTGACAGTACGATTGCTAAACTGCATACCGTGCAAAGGGAGAGCTGCGACCTGGCTAGAACAGGAACAGCTATGGTCCAAATACTATAGTGAAAACTACGGGCCGTCCCCTTGCAAACAGATAGCTGCGACCGGTGATGTCGAAAGAGAGAGCATGAACGCGATATTTTGCAAAAACAAGTGCAGTATATTTCCAGTGTTAGCTTGCACAGGTACTTTTACGCACCAAACGGCTCGCAGACTAACAGCTGCGAGCCGAACGATGGTTTGTAGAGGGAGACTTGCGAGCTGGCGCGCTAGCTCGTAGAGGTAGACCTGCGAGTCGACTAACTGGGTCGTACAGGGAGAGCTGCGGGCCGGCTCTGAGAAACTGACTCATAGAGCATCAGCAGCGACCCGTCCGCTCGCAGAAGGACAATGGTCTGTACGGACCAGCTAGCACACGAACAGCTGCGAGCCGACTACTATAGGGAAAAGTGCTAGCCGTCGGCTTCCAAAGAGATAGGTGCGGGACAGTGATGTGGAGAGAGTGAGCATAAAGCGGTTATCTCATAGAGAGACAAATGCGCTATATTTCCAGTATTGCTTTCCAGAGGTACCACTGCGGATTATCTGGCAGAGAACGAGTTGAGAGTCCATCAGTGGTTCCCAGAGAGAGAGCTACAAGCCAGCGGGCTGGCTCCTAGAGGAACATGTGCACGTTGACAAGCTGGCTCGTACAGAGAGAGCTACAAGCCGGATCACAGAGGAACAGTTGCGGTCCGGCGGGCTGGCTTGTACAGGAAAAACTGCGAGCCAACTCGCTGGCTCGTACAGAGAGAGCTGCGGGCCAGTTCACAGATGAACAGTTGCGGGCCGGTGGGCTGGCTCGTAGAGGAAGACCTGCGAGCCTTCTGCCTGGCTCGTAGAAGGAGAGCTGCCGGCCTACTCGCACACAAACAATTGCGGGCCGACTACTATAAGTAAAGCTGCAGGCCGTCAGCTTCCAAAGGCATAGGTGTGGGACAGTGATGTGGGGACAGGGAGCGTGAAGGGGGTATCTCGCAGAGAGAGCTGTGGTATATTTCCAGTATTAGCTTGCAGAGGTACAACTGCAGGCCCGACGGCTCGCAGGGCAAGAGCAGAGAGCCGACCGGTCATTCGCAGAGGGAGAGCTGCAGACCGGCGGGCTCGCTCATAGAGGAAGACCTCCGAGCCGATTAGCTGGCTCCTACAGGGAGAGTTATGACCCGTCAGCTCGAAAAGGGAGAGCTGCGGGCCCACTAGTATAATGAGAGGTGATGCTCGTCCACTTCTAAAGGAATAGCTGCTGTACGGTGATCTGGGGAGAGTGAACGTGTAGTGGGTATCTCGTAAAGAGAGAGCTGCAGTATATTTCTAGTGTTCGCTTGCAGAGATACAACAGTGACCTGGCTCGCAGACTAACAACTACGAGCCGACCTGTAGTTTGCAGAGGGACAGCTGCGAGCCGGCGGGCTGGCTCGTAGAGGAAGACCTGTGAGCCGACTGACTGGCTCGTACACAAACAGCTGCGGTCCGTTGCCTCAAACAGAGAGAGCTGCGAGCCGGCTCGCACAGGAACACCTGCGGACCGGCTCGCACAGAAACACCTGCGAGCCGACTACTATAGGGAAAGGTGTGGGACGTCGGCTTGCAAATGCATACGGGGCATATTATCAAGAACGGCGTTAAAATTATTGCCGCTTTAGCAGCAGGAAACTGCTGCTAAAGCGGCGATAATGAGCTTGATAATATGCCCTTGTGAATTCCAATAGAAGCCCATGATCTGGTGTGATAGGACTTGCTCGTACAGGAAGACCTGCGAGCCGACTGGCTGGCTCGTAGACAGACAGCTGCGGGCCGCCTCACACAGGAATAGCCGGGGGCCGACTAGTATAGGGAGAGGTGCGGGCCGTCCACTTGTAAAGGGATAGGTGCGGGACGGTGATGTGGGAAGAGGGAACGTGAAGTAGCTATCTCGTAGAGAGAGAGCTGCGGTATATTTCCAGTGTTCGCTTGCAGAGGTACAACTGCGGGCCCGAGGACTCACAGAGGGACAGCTTATTCCGAAAACCATGTAATCTTTTAAACATATGTCACGTCCCTTTTGTACCATTCAAACTCATTACGACCTTCTCTGTACACTACAGATCCCACCAACACCCCAATAAAAGTATAAGTGCTATTTTTATACTATATAAAGCTCTATAACTTAATTTTTATAAACACTACTGTTGAGTGCACAAAATGGAGAATGTGAGATGAGAAGAGTAAACGGAGGTGTAATTCCTAAACTTTTATTGTACCATTCCTTTAATATAATATATTCAGGGCTTTAAGTGGGTTAAAAAAATGACGATTGTCTGAAAGCGGTAGCAGTATTCAGCACCGGTAGCATCTGGCCCACTTAAAGGCCTGCGTATGTTCAGCACAGAGACAAAACCTAACAATTTCCATCACTTATAATAACAGTTACTTTCCTACTGTGAACAAATCTTACAGAAAATTTACTAAAACATTTTTTTTCTTTTTTATCTCTCACACATTGATAAAATATCTCTTGTAAAGAAACGCCCTCTCCACCTTTATTTCGTAGCAGTATCTAGTCACTAACTACTAACACGGTGCAGTATACCCAATTGTAAAGCACAAACACTATTTAGATTATATCTTAAAGCATCATCAAATGATTCTAATCATGCCTACATACAGAAAGCAACATGTACGTTTACTTTGTCCATTTACTCTCCATGTAATCTGTGCACATTTTCAACGGGTTCGCAGTATAACACCTGTCTTCACTTATATTCAAATGTACCTCACAGTGTAAAATATAACATCACAACCTATACATATCTAATATTTCCAACATAACACAGTGCAGTTTTATACCAATGAAACTGATTGCACCATTCTCTATATAGTACAAACCCTACCAATATAGCAATAAACTTAGAAGTGCTATTTGTATAATACAAAGAACTGTATTAGATTATTTTTATAAACAGTACCGCTGGGGGCACAAAATGGTGGTGAGAGCTAGACAGAGTAAATAAAGGTGTAATTCCCAAACTTTTTATGGATCGGCCCTTTACTATACCTATATTAACAGCTTTAACTGGGATTATATATTTCGCAACTGTCTCAAACGGATGACGGAGCTCAGTACCGACAAGACCCGGACCACTTAAAGGCCTACGTATATTCAGCAGACAAACAAACCCTGACAATTACCTTCACTAATAATCACATTTACTTTAGCATTGTCAACAAAATCATGCAGAAAATATACATAAAACATTTTCATTTATTTTTATCTCTCACATATTTATAAAAAATGTCTTCTGAAGAAACGCTCCCCAACAACACCAAAATCCAAAGCCTCCCAGTAACACACCAGTCTTAACTGATATTGAAATCTACCTCTTTATGTAAAAATGAGACCACAAATTGTCCACATAACATTTCTGGTTTTTGTTCCATCTCTGTTAAGTTAATAACATATACATTTTCTACTATAACCCCTTCCCCACTATTTCCAGACTAAGAATAATTTAGAAACGTGACATTCTGTTTATCTCATCGCAATACATATACAAATACAAATAAACACTACATATAATTTTTAAAACCATACAGTCTTTTACAAAAGATAAGTTAAATTTTTTTTATCTGAAAAACTCCTAAACATATATAAAGTAATTCTTTAACAATTAGTCACACTTTATACATCTTTTAGAACCAATGTGAAACACCACACTTCACTAACACTGTTACTTAGAAATAAAAAATACTTTCAAAGTTAAAAATAACGCCTCAAATATTAACCACTACTACACAACACATAACACACATTCTTAATTTCTAACTTACGTTCGTAGTTGGTATGCAGATTCCAAATGTCACAAACGTATGCAATTCTTTCTTTGTCACACAGTACATATAATGCACCGCTCTCGTCAAGAATGGAACCAGTAATGGCACAATTTCCCTGTTGCTCCACACATAAATACATGTAAAGAACAAATCAGAATAGTTCCTTGATTTTTTCAAATTGCAAAACTTCTCTCTATTGGTTATTTTTGAACTTCCCATATAATCATTTTTTTAAAAATCTAAGGACACATACAGGTGAGAAGTTCAACGTATTCTATCAACACTTTCTAGAACATTCTACGGCACGTGCAGGTCAAAAGTTCATCATTGCTTTACGTTCAAACAGTGCTTTCCATATACAAGTAGCAGGTGTGGTTCAACTGAGCAAATTTTATCCTATCATATGAACTCCACGTTCAAACTGCTTTTTATTAACCAATGACAAAGATGCTTTTCCACAAACTAATGTGCACCCTACTTTTTAGAAAACAATGCTTTTCATCTCCCAATCAGTTATTGTTTTGAATGAGAAAAAAAAGTAGTTCCCCATCTTTAAACATATCTCTTATTCTACAAACGGACTGCATGAGCTACAGACATCTATCCATACTTCCCAGCTATACCTTCAAAATGCTAGTGTGGATCGTAGGACATAGCTATGTTTTCTGGTGCAAGAGGTATGCAGAACAGAGACGTATTGTCTTAGACCTAGGTTTACAAAATGTGGACATTAAATGGTTTGGACAGAGAGGATTGAAGTGGCACCAATTGTTGCCTTTAGTTAAAACCTGTTTGCATCTCCAACACCCTGACCTCATGATTGTGCACTGTGGTGGAAACGACCTAGGCACATTGACTGGTGTAGGTTTGGAATTGCTAATGAAGGACACCTTTCGACAATTGATGTTGCTTTTGCCTCAAGCTGTCTTTGTATATTCCAATATATGCCAAAGACAGAAGTGGAAATGGTCAAACCAATTTTGTCCTCAGATTGAAAAATCTAGGAAGAATGTCAACAAAGCTGTGTCTGCATACCTCAGAGACCATAGAATGGGGTCGATCTACAACAACAACATACGTTTTGATATGGCTGATATCTACAGAAGTGATGGAGTACACTTCACAGATCAGGGAAATAGAGTTTTTCTGAATAACCTGAAGCTGTGCATCCGCACTTATATGTAGCTCCAACAAATAAACACATGGGCTGTTTTTAGAGCCGCCTTATATTCCCAATATCGGTTCGCAGAGTGACAGCTGCGATCCGGCTAACACAGGGAGACCTGCGGGCCATCGGGCAGGCTCGCAGACGGAGAGTTGCGGCCCGTGGGCTCGGCTCGCACAGGGAGAGCTACGGGCCGTCGGCTCACAAACGCACACCAACGTGCTGGCTCGCAGAGGGAGAGCTCGGGTCTAACTCGCAAAGGGACACCAACGAGCCAACGGCCCTGCTAGCAGAGACACACCTATCACCTAACGGACTAGCTCGCACATGTACAGCTAGGGACACGACGGCTCGCAGACGCAGACCTGCGAGCCGACGGACTGGTACTGTTTTATGCTTTAGGGTAGTACAGTGGTGTTTTAGAGTTTACGACAATGCAGTAGTGTTTGGGTAGTGTAGGCGGTCATGCTGGGAGTAGTGTTTTAGGATTTACGGCAATGCAGTGGTGTTTGTGTAGTGTAGGGGGTCGTGCTGAGAGTAGTGTTTTAGGATTTAGGGTAGCACAGTGGTGTTTGTGTAGTGTAGGAAGTCATGCAGGGAGTACTGTTTTAGGATTTACAGTAGTGCAGTGGTGTTTGCGTAGTGTTTGGGGGTTCATGCTGGGGGTAGCGTTTTAGTGCAGTGGTGTTTGGGTAGTGTAAGAATCGTGCTGGAGATAGTGTTTTAGAGTTTACGACAATGCAGTGGTGTTTGGGTAGTGTAAGGGGTAATGCTGGGAGTAGTGTTTTGGGGTTTAGGGTAGTGCAGTGGTGTTTATGTAGTGTAGGGGGTCGTCCTCGGAGTAGTGTTTTAATGTTTACGGTACTGCAGTGGTGTTTGTGTAGTGTAGGGGGTTGTGCTGGGGTTAGTCTTTTAGGGTTTAGGGTAGATCAGTGGTGTTTGGGTAGTGTAGGGGGTCGTGCTGGGAGTAGGGTTTCAGGGTTTACGGTAGTGCAGTGGTGTTTGTGTAGTGTACGGGGTCATGCTGGGGATAGTGTATTAAGGTTTAGGGTAGTGCAGTGGTGTTTCGGTACTGTACGGGTCGTGCTGGGGATAGTGTTTTAGGGTTTAGGGTACTGCAGTGGTGTTTGCGTAGTGTAGGGGTCCTGCTAGGGGTAGTGTTTTAGGGTTTACGACAATGCAGTGGTGTTTGGGTAGTATAGGAGATCATGCTGGGGGTAGTGTTTTAGAGTTTACGACAGTGCAGTGGTGTTTGGGTAATCTTTGGGTAGTGTAGAGGATTGTACCGACAGACTAACTCACAGAGCTCCCAGCCGACGGACGGGCTTCTAAAGGCATAGCCGCGACCCTGTGATATGAGGAGAGGCAGCGTGAAAGGCATTTCTCACACAGACACAGATGCCAGTGTTGCCTCGCAGAGGTAAAACTACGAACCCGATGGCTTCTACACGGAGAGATGCGAGCTGACGGAGTAAATCACAAAATGGCTGCCAACACTTCCTGGTTTCAACCGTTCACAGCCAATGAGCCGCAAGCTGGTGCTCGTAACCCCTCAGCCAATCAGATGTCAGAATTCTCAAATATCCATATCGTAAAATTTGATATTTCTCAAAAACTACTGAACGGATTTACACCATTTAAACAAAAGTGTGCTTTCTGGACCATCACCTTTCTCCCTGCCAAATTTGGCGTAATTCCGTTCAGCAGTTTCACCTGTAGTCTTCTGTAAAGTTTCGTATGGAAATTGCATGGAGAAAACACGTTTTGGGACCCCCTTTTTTCTCAGCCCCTCCTACACCATTCACCCCCAAACTTTCAATATAGGAGCTAATCAAAAAAGAGAAACTTTTTGGATAATTTCATAAAGATTCGTCAAACGACGCCAAAGTTATAAGCACATAGAGGGCTCCAGGAGGGGGGCCGCGCAACCCCCCTCCCAACGTGAGTGAAGCCCCGGGGCTGCGCGGACCCCAGCGGGCGCCCGCAATCCCTGCAAGCCCTTGCTATTATTTTTTAAGAAATGCCCCCGGAACCTAGCCAACCCAAGGGCCTCATTAAAATAAAACGCGGGAACCCGCGACCCCAGCGCGAATTGTGCCGATATTATTATTATTTTTTTTTTATTATTTCTTTGGCCCTGAGGGTCCTTCTGTGACCCCCTGAGTAGGCCTAGGGGGTCAGGGTTTTTCTACCCTGCCCCTTCTCTTGTTTTATACCTTTGTTTCTCCTTTTTCAGGTGACTCGCTTCTACCGAGCCACAAGATGGCTGCCAACACTTCCTGGTTTGGACTACTAGCAGCCAATCACAGTGAAGCTCGGTCACGCGACTTAGGCTCCGCCCAGATATCGAAACTTTTATTTTTCTATTTTCTCAGCAACTACTGTACGGATTTACACCATTTTAAAAAAAGGTCGCTTTCTGATCTAAGCACTACCTTTCTGCCAAATTTGGGGTAATTCCGTTCAGTAGTTTCGGCTGTAGCCTTGCACAAAGTTTCCTATGGGAAAATGATTTTTTGACTCTTATTTTTTGAATTTCTCAAAAACTACTGAACGGATTTACACCATTTAAAAAAAAGGTCGCTTTCTGAACCAAGTTCTACCTTTCTGCCAAATTTGGGGTAATTTCGTTCAGCTGTTCGGGCTGTAGCTCGTCGCAAAATTATCTATGGAAATGAACATGGGGAAAACGAGTTTTGGGACCCCCCTTTTTTCTCATGCTCCGCTTGACGAATCACCCCCAAACTTTCAGGATAGGAGCTGACCTGGATAGAATTTTTTGTTGGAGAATTTCTGAAAGATTCGTCAAACGACCCCAAAGTTATTAGCAAATCAAAAAATGCTTTTCCTATGGAAACTAGGTTTTAACTATAACTACCTACTGGCGACCACCAGTAGGTAATATATATATATATATATATATGAAAAAATACACTCCCGGCTCTCCACATCCAACGATACAGCAAAGAACAGGTACTGACCACAGCGTGTAGATTTGTGAAATTGCAGTGCTTTATTTGCAGAAAGTAAAAAAGTCAATAGCATCCATTCGATAGAAAGCAAGTGCCCAGCATGATGCCTTTCGACCGCGTTTCCACGGTCTTGATCACATGACGCACTGGACCAATTACAACCCTTAAATAGGGACCACATCCTCGGTTGATAATTCTCAACCACACCTCTAGGCAATAGAAATGGATAAAAGACTTGACGGCAAAACATTCTTTGACTTACATATGATAAATACAATGATTTAAAAGTAACCACAAGTGTAAATTCATGAGTTTAAAAATTAGAGTAAAACTGTAAACCACAAGATAACAGGCCCATAAATATAAATGTATTAAAAATCCGACCATAGTGGTAAAATGTGCCTCATCCTGGAAATGAAAAACAGTTGTATCTAATAATATTACTCATATTAAATTGCCACAAAGTTTGTCAAGTACAGTTGTATCTCTATTGCACATTCCCTAAAAAAGTGCTAAAAGTAAAGTGCAAGTGCAAAATTGTGCAAACAACAAGAATGTGCGAAAATGTAAATTGAAAGTTGTGAGGCCAACGGTACGCCCAATTCATATATAAGGCAAGTGCACTACAAACATACGACTAAGTGCAAAACGCAGAATATACATTTATACGTAAATGCAGAGTATACCAAAACAGAAACAGTACATGAGATGAGCGAGATTTAAAAAGGTTAAAATCAGTCTGGAATACACAAGGCCCATAAAATGCCAACCTATAAGAAGTTATGTAGGTCCTCCCCCGTGTTTAATCCATTAGGTATCCTGGTATCTAATTGTAGGATGAACAGGGACTCAAGCTGGCGAAGTTGTTTCTCCCTGTTGCCGCCACGGATTGATTTGGCCACTGACCCGATCACAAAATACCTCAGGTCATTCAGATTATTGTTGTGGACAAGTTTCAAATGTCGGGCAACTGGGTAGTTCGGGTCCGAATTAACCACAGTTCTTAAGTGCTGGAGTATCCTGTTGTACACTTGGAGCTTAGTGCTCCCAACATATTTCAATTGGCAGGTACATTCTAGGATGTAGACTGCATAATCAGTCCTGCAGGTATAGTGGCCCTGGATTTTAACAGGATTGGGGTCAAAAGCTGTGGTATATTCTGTGGTTTTGACCCCGAATTTACACGCTCGACATGAAGTGCATTTGAAGAAGCCTGTCCTAGATAATAACCACTTAGCTGAAGAGCTAACTTCAGGACTGCTTTTAACAAGAGCGCCTGAATGTAAGAGAAGAAAGTTTGGGCATGTTCTGGGACAAAGTCATGTCTGACAGAACTATGGGCCAGTTGGAGTAAATAATTTTGCTGATCTGTTTCTCTTGACGACTATAGGTGGTTATTAGTCTAACTTCGTCTGGTGGGCCTGTGTCCTGAGTTGGAACATCGGGTGTGGGAGTGATGTTTACAGTATTACCCTGGAGGCAAATTTCCCTACTGTGGCTATTTGCCTTTTTCAAGGTTATTTTCACCTCCTTGATGTTATAACTCTGTTTCAGGAAACGCTGGAGGGTTTCAGTCTGACATTCATTTAAATCACTCTCTGAACTGCAAATCCTCCGGATTCTCAGAAATTCCCCATAGGGGATACTCCGGATAAGATGGCTGGGGTGGGAGCTTCTGGCATGCAGAATAGAGTTGCCAGCAGTACTCTTTCTATGAAGTTTGGTTTGTAATGTATTGCCCTCGATATACAGTTCCACATCTAAAAATTGCACACGATTACTGCTAATGTGTGCACTAAAGTTTAAGTTCAGCATATTGATGTTAATAGTATTGACAAACAACTCAGCTGACTCTACAGATCCTTTCCATACCACACAGACGTCATATATATATATATATATATATATGGCGAATCATTTCAGGCAAACCCAAAAGGAAAACAAGGGCACACCAGAGGCAGCACAAATAGTTTATTGTGCCCACAAACAACGCGTTTCGGCAAAGCTTTTCTCAAGTATGTGACCTGTGCACAATCCCCCATAGAAATACAAGGTCATGGTTCATGGCAAGTGAAGAAACACTACAATTATGATCGTATTGCGGTATGTATAAAAGTTTTTCTTCATACAGTATACAAAATCCATGGTTATAAATACTTGTATAAATACATCCTCGTGTTGGAGAATATAAATATAATAATTATTGCGTGAACGTATTACGAATAACCTATGGTTGTCATGGTAATGGTACCGGTTTCCATCTTCAAAAGAACGTCATGTCCAAAAACCAATACCATGTGATTAAGGGTAATGTACCCCAATATATACATGATTATAGTACATGGTGGACAATTGTGACAGATATTATTCAAATCTCGGGTAGAATGCCCAAAATTAGGAGGAATCCATATCAAGAACACACAATATTCGATATTCATGAATCTAGATAGTACAATCATGAGTAATGTACCCTCATGCATGATTCTCCTTATAAAATCCACATGATGAATTCCAGCAGACCATAATTAATCATGGACATATCCTGTATAATGCACAAATCAATATATGCAGTAAAAACATCCAATAGCCATGAACATGCGTCCTGCTAAAACTGAAGGGGGTTAGATACAGAACATAAAGTGGTGCAGTGAACGACAAAGTGATGTAATGCATGAATAAAATAAAATAAAATTAATAATGAAGAATCAAGGAGGTGGTAGAAGAATACTATCTGGGAAAATATATTACATACCAATAGTGTGATAATTAAGCATTGTGGAATGTATAACAATATAATTCATATAATGACATCGAAGACCTGTAATAGATACAGATTGCTATGAAGAAATTAGTTGGGACACTTACAGGTCTTCGATCAGTACTTACCATGATTTGCTGAAAGGGTGGTGGGGTGTGGGTTTGTTGGATAGAGAGGAATATTTATTCCTGAAAACAGACAACCCCCGAATTCCATGTTTTTACCTACTACCCAAGATCCATAAGCACCCCACTAGACCACCAGGAAGACCTATAGTATCCTCGAATGGGGGCTTCTGGAGAATACTTCAAACTTCCTAGATCTATTTTTGTCACCTTTTGTAACCATCTTAAGATCATATTGTAAAGACAGTACAGATTTTCTTCGCCACATTCATGACATTAGATGGGAAGATAGCTACCTCATGATAGCACTAGATGTGTGCTCCTTGTACACTTGTATTAATCAAAAACAAGGGGTGGAAGCGTGCATGTACTTCTTCAGAGGGAGACACATATCACTCTGGGAACATACTGCTAAGCTGGAAAACATGATGCTATATTGTCTCAATGAGAACATCTTAATTTTTGATAAAACTCTTTATCGTCAGAAGTCAGGGACGGCTATGGGCACATGTTTTGCCCCCAGCCTGGCGAATCTTTTCCTGGGCTGGTGGGAGGAACAAATTGTGTGGGTCGAGGCCAATGAGAGATACACAGAACACATCCATATCTGGATCAGGTATATTGACGACCTGTTCCTGATATGGGATGGTCCAAAAAGTCTAGCTATTGAATTCATTAATCAACTGAGTAAGAATGAACTCAATTTGAGCTTCACGTACAACATTAGCCCTACATACTGTGAATCTCTCGATGTAGCCATCACAATCGAGACTAAGCAAATAGTGACGAGTCTATTCAGAAAGGACACGGCTGGTAATACCCTGCTCCATGCCAATATCAACCATCCTATGCCCCTAGGTAACAGCATTCCATACGGCGAGTTTCTTAGGGCCCACAGAAATTGTAGTACGGAAGGTGGTTTCAGGAAAGAACAGCAGACCATGGAAAGGAGATTTACCCAACGGGGTTATAGTGGAAAAACTAGATCCACAGCCATTAGGAAAATCAGAGAAGTAACACGCCATGAAGCACTCTTTTCCTCGAAAAAAGACAAAACCAATGACAATAAAGTTCCTAGAATGATCAACACTTATAACACCAGATCTAACACCATAAGGCGCGTAATGAAGCACCACTGGGGCTTATTGGAAACAGATCCTTTAATTGGCACTTGCATTCCAAATCCCTTAGGGATCATCTAGTACAGAGTTATCAGAGTAAACCGGCTGTTAATACCGGGCTGGGAACTACTAAAGGCTTTGTCAAGTGTAACTCGTGCAAAGCATGTAGGTACAGCAGTAGCAGGGATAAGTACAGTACAGGTCTGGGCAAAAGCAAACAAACCACGAAGTTCATTACTTGCACCAGTGATTATGTCATTTATGCCTTAGAGTGCCCATGTGGCCTCAGGTATATCAGTAGTACAAAGTTGCAGTTAAAAAACAGAATTCTGCAACTTATGAGGGCCGTGACTAATATAGACCTCAGCTACCCTGTCGCCAGACACTTCCAGGAGAAACATCAAAGCAATAGCAATTTAATCTCTTTCTTTGGGGTGGATAGAATTTTACTACATCCTAGAGGGGGAGACAGAGAGAAATTGCTACGGGTGACTGAATCTAGATACATACTCGAGCTCAACACAAAGATCCCACATGGGCTCAATAGTGGGGAGGAGTTAGCAACCCACATCGGATATAGGTGATTCTATTATGCAGCCTTGCCTTCTATCTGTCTTATGATGTGATATCACGTATTTTATTTTAATCACTTTCACTATTTTATAAGGAGTCTGTGTATTATGGGTCAAGCTGTAGGAGTATTTGACGGCTTAGAATCACTAACATGTGGTATGTCATTATATGAATTATATTGTTATACATTCCACAATGCTTAATTATCACACTATTGGTATGTGATATATTTTACCAGATAGTATTCTACTACCACCTCCTTGATTCTTCATATATAATATGAAAAATATCTGTCACAATTGTCCACCATGTACTATAATCATGTATATATTGGGGTACATTACCCTTAATCACATGGTATTGGTTTTTGGACATGACGTTCTTTTGAAGATGGAAACCGGTACCATTACCATGACAACCATAGGTTATTCGAAATACGTACACGCAATAATTATTATATTTATATTCTCCAACATGAGGATGTATTTATACAAGTATTTATAACCATTGATTTTGTATACTGTATGAAGAAAAACATGTATACATACCGCAATACGATCATGATTGTAGTGTTTCTTCACTTGCCATGAACCATGACCTTGTATTTCTATGGGGGATTGTGCACAGGTCACATACTTGAGAAAGGCTTTGCCGAAACGCGTTGTTTGTGGGCACAATAAACTATTTGTGCTGTCCTCTGGTGTGCTGCTGTTTTCCTTTTGGGATTGCCTGAAATGATTAACCTCCAAACCAAAAACCCGGAAGGGCTTAACAAAGACGAGGAAATGAACATTCATTTACATGAATAATGTACTATAATAGATTGTAACTTTCCTCATGTTGCAGATATATCTTTACCAGGCATACTGTAAATTTGTGCATGTGTAACTTGTTTTTTTTACATTAGTTTTAATCCAAAATATGAGATTGCTCATGGATTTTAATATCCTTTCTTGTTTTCTTTTTTGTACACAGGAGAAAAGGAAGGGGCAGAATCTGAGAACCACCTTCACTGCAAAGCCACCCCTACTCTTTTCTTCTATCAATATTGGTGGAGGGCTCGACGAGACAGATAAGAGACTTGCTTTTATTGTGTATCCTCTCTTAAGTCTTATGTCATCTTCTTTAATATTATTTTGGGATTTTGACACATACACATATTTAATTTAGTTTTTTTTTCTTTTAATTGATTCCTTGTGGACTACCGAGTGTAGTGTTGATGTATTGGGATAGGCAAACCACATAGAGGAAAGTAGGGACCCTTGGCTGGCGGTCAATCCACATGGGCATATAGCCATTTCAGTACTTAGATCATTGAACATCCCAAAATTCAACCGAACTGGCAAGGACAGTACATAGCCCACAGCCATTTAGCATGCACCTTATAGAGCAGACCGTATTTGTTACTGTATAATAGGTCTCTAAGGCACTATGCCGAGTATAATAGACTTAGGGTGCCATTTAGTACGGCCCCCATATAGTAGACCTCAGATGTTCCTACCAGGTCTTGAAGGCAGTACGCCGAGTAAAATAGTAAATCACTTATGGTATCGCTAAGATTAGAATTTATGATCTTGGCCATAAGCATTGCCACAAAAATATAATATGCGTTGTATTAATGTGAACATGTTTTATCTGCTCTAGAACTTGAAGTGAACACGTTACAAAATGGCTACCGCATTTTCACCGGTATGCAGAGAAATTCAGGCATAAGGTCGCTCTTCTGCTGAATACATGATTTTAGGTGATTTTCCCTTTTGATAGGACCCTTGATCCACTTTGGATAAAACTGTATGGTATTAATACCTTTTACCCCTGGAAGTGATAAGTTTATATTTAATATAGGTGAAAAAACCACACTACAAAATGGATGCCATTTTAGCTGCATGATGATCTCTACCTAATGGTCCTTCTTTAATTTCTACATACCCTATGTATTGCCAAACTTTCCCATGTATCACTGTGTGACCAAGCTTGCTGTGCAAGCGAAACGCGTAACCCTGGAATAAATCATCTACTGGTGTGAGCAAAAACCTCTGAGTGATCGCTTGATTTGTACAGTTCTTGTAATATATATATATATATATATATATGCTGCAGACTTCGTCGCAAACTTCCTGTTGCTAGGAACAGACGAAACAGACCCAGTTGTCAGTGCAAAAAAGTGGTTTATTTCTCCATACCCTGCACTGCCGCCATAAATATATATATAAATTCATTGCCGTCAGCCTAAATGGAACTATTCCGAGATGCACGTAAGGATGAGCAATGTTTTTCTCATTTTCATTGACTGAAATGTGAACTTTAAACTGTTGCAACTTTGGAGGACACAAAAAAGTACTTTCCAACAGGATTACAATGCATTATGGAGGTTGCAGTCCGAGTACGGACATTACTATGATTGGAGCAGCATTAACTTGAACACAATTTCGAAATGGATGCACTATGCAAAAAATATATATATATTATGAAATAGAAGCTCCAACTGCAAGCTGTATTTTATAAGGCACACATTAGTATTAAGGTTTCACTTTAAACCGAGCTTCTGTGTATTGTGTCCTCTTTTGCTGTTTACTACACCAGCATATATAAATTGAAAGAAACAGATGCTCGGCGCTGCATATGATTAAGACCATCATTAGGTTGAAATGAGTTATGCTGTATTACAAGGCTTGCCTGCTATGATTAAAATCTTATTTTACCTATTTTCCGAATGGAGGGCTTTTATTGTGCTGGAAGTCTGGCACGATTTTTTCATGTGGAATATATATATGTATATATATATATATATATATATATATATATATATATGTATATATACTCGACTGTTGATATTTCGGTCCTCGATATTCTGGCTATGGTATTAAGTTATAACGATACATCCTACTGGAGATTTGTAGGAAACTGGCTCTATATATACTACACCAAAATGAGGTCTAGTGTGTATAGAATCCAGGTGACCCCAGAGGTAGGCAGAGGTTAAAATTAGATAGAACCTTACTCTCTATTTGTGGCAGAGTGGTCGAGCAGTAAGGCAGTATCAGAGGACAGTGTTACGCAAATGAATTCACACACTCAAGAACTGAAGTCTAGGCCAATTGTTTTTGTATAAAAAATATACTGTTGTATTATTTTTTTAGAACCAAGCAAGCCTGGCACAGGTAAGCATTAAATACTTTACAGGAATAAGTTATTGATTGTAGAACAGTTTGAAAATGCAATAGAAATTGTACTTTGTTTGATTTACAGGGAATGCAGTAGGTTGCAACACTTAGCAAATACAGTACATTGGAATGAATCGGCTTTTTCAGTAAATTGCAGGTAAGTTACTTTTCTCGTTACTTTTCTAACTCAGTGCTGGATACCTAGATTCAGCACTGGGACATTTCCTGAAAACAGGTAAGCAAATACGTTTTGGTTATTCGCAGGATTTTTAAAGAATATCTTTAGATTTCAAAACTCCACACAGTCGTTTTTTGGAAGAAAAACAGTGCATTGAAATGAATAGGCTTTTTCAGTAAATTACAGGTAAGTTACTTTGTACGTTACTTTTCTTACTCAGTGCTGGATACCTGGATTCAGCACTGGGACATTTCCTGTAAACAGGTAAGTAAATACGTTTTGGTTATTTGTGCGATTTTTAAAGAATATTTTTAGATTTCAAAACTCCACACTTAGAAACTTTTTGAAAGAAAATTGTCAATGTTATCCTAAGGAGGAAAAACAGGTTATCGGATCACAGGTAAGTAATCGACTGTGGGAGTTAAGGTTCTGGGGTTAGACTCAGGGGTCCCCCAGGGTCAGTGATGCACTTTTCTTTCACCCTCAGCGGCACTAGGGCGGCCGGGTGCAGAGTGTTGAGGCCCAATGTTATCCTATGAAGGATAGGGGGCCTCCGGTTGGCGGCTGCTGGCAAGCAGGCCACTGGGTTGTGGGAGCAAAGCTCCTAGGGTTTAGGTGAGGGCAAATAGGGAACCAAATTAGCACCAAAGGTGCACCCTCAGCGGCACTAGGGCGCCCGGGTGCAGGGTGCTGTTTTGAGGTCGGGTGCCCTGTTGTTTTCAATGGAGAACCTCTGGTTAGAAGAAACACTGCAGGCTTGGGGACGAGGATCTTCTGGCTGCGACCACCTCTTCGAGGGGTAAGTTGGGATTTCTTGGGTTGGTTAGGCACTGTTGGTTTGGGCACACAAGGCCATGGTGCGTCGGGTGCAGGGGTGCTTTGGGACGTCGGAAAGTCTTGCCCGCTCTGGTCGCGGTAGAGGGGATCCTCTGGATTGAGGCTGCAGGCGTCGTCTGGAGGCTTGAGGTAGGTCAGGAGTCACCAGATCTCATGTCAGGATCGCCGGGGTGACCTCCTCATGGTGTTTTTCCACTAGAGCTCGGGCCGGGTTCGGCGGGTGCAGAGTGGGCTGGATTCGCGGTATCCGGCCGGAGCCAGAAGCTGCAGTTTGAACAAGTCCAGTGTTCACGGGAGAAGCAGTCTTGGAAGTGAAGGCAGGCAGGTCCTCTGGGGTTTTGAGGTTGCTGGCTGCAGGACACACCGGGATTTCGCAGGAGCAGGTTCGAGGGGAGACAGGCCTGTAGGGCTGGGGCCAAGTCAGTGGGCGTTGTCCTCTTGTTAGCTCTGCACGGCTCTTTGTCCTTCTTCTTTTCTTCTTGTTGTCAGGCTGGATCTGAGAAAGCAAGGTTCAGGGTGCCCCCTAAATACTAGATTTAGGGGTGTTACAGGTAGGTAAAGGGCAGGGACCAATCGGTTCCTTCCCTGGGGTGGGTACACCCCCTATCATGCCACCCTCCAGTGGGAGGGGGGCAGGAGCCTGTCCCTGGTTGATTGGGTCCCCCCATCCTCAAGATGGCGGGGACTCAGATTTGTGCTTCACCTTGCCTCCCCCACCTGAGGGGTGGAGTTGGCAGAGGTGGGTACACCTCTTTCCCTCACTTGTTTCTCCCACCGGTTCTCCTGCCCAAAGTGGGGGGTAGAACCAGTGGGGACCAGTTACTGAAAGCAGCAAATGGTCTAGGGAGGCTCACAAAGGCGGCATGCCTTTGAAGCTTCCCCTTCGTGAACCCTGCCCATCCTGGGGGAGGAGGCTTGGCACCTCGTCCCAGGATGTGCATTGTTTCAGGCCCCAAAGAGCAGCAGGCTCTTGACCCAGGGGTCCAGAAACATGTCTGTTGGTGGCAGCCTAAGCAGCCACTCAGTCAGGTCACTGGAAGTTGGTCGAGTTTCAGGGGGCATCTCTAAGATGCCCTCTGTTGTGCATTTTACATTAAATCCCACACTGGCATCAGTGTGGGTTTAATGTGCTGAGAAGTTTGATACCAAACTTTCCAGTTTTCAGTGTAGCCATTATGGTGCTGGGGAGTTCGTAATGACAAACTCCCAGCACCATATACTCTTAATGGCAGCACTGCACTTACAGTGCCCAGGAATGGACTTGGGCACTGTAGGGGTACAGGGCTCATGCACCTGTACCCTCACCACTGGCATAGTGCACCCAGCTAGAGGGGTGACTGATCTATGCCAGGGCAGTGGTTTGTAGGCATGGCACACAGGGATGTGTGCCATGTCGACTCTTCACTTTGTTCTGCACCAAGACACAAAGCCTGCCAAGGCAGTATGTGTGTGAAAAGGTGCAGGGCCTCTAAGGGTGGCACAATAAGTGCTGCAGCCCTTAGGGGCCTTCCCTGGTCACAGTGCCCTGGGTACCTGTGGTACCTTTTACCAGGGGCCTACCTGTGGCCAGGGATGCCAATTGGGTTTAGGCTTCAATGCAGTTTTTAGGGAAGGAACATAGGTCCTGGGTACCTGATTAGCAGGAGCCCAGGGCACACTCAGTCAAAGAACATTAGCAATTCACCAAAACGTGGGGGCATACGATGCAGAAAGAGGGCACTTTCTCACACAACCCCCCCCCAAATGAAAGATGATGAGACTAACCTTTCCCTAGAGAGTCTTCATTGTCTAAGTGGAAGAACCTGGAAAGTCCATCTGCATTGGCATGGGCAGTCCCAGGTCTGTGTTCCACTTCAAAGTCCATTCCCTGTAGGGAGATGGACCACCTCAACAGTTTAGGATTTTCCCCTTTCATTTGCATTAGCCATCTGAGAGGTCTGTGGTCGGTTTGGACTAGGAAGTGAGTCCCAAACAGGTAAGGTCTCAACTTCTTCAGGGACCAAACCACAGCAAAGGCCTCCCTCTCAATGGCACTCCAACGCTGCTCCCTGGGGAGAAGCCTTCTGCTTATAAAAGCAACAGGTTGGTCTTGGCCTTCATCATTGGTCTGGGACAGGACCGCTCCTATTCCTAGCTCAGAGGGATCAGTCTGCACTATGAACTGCTTGGCATAATCTGGAGCCTTCAGAATTGGTGCTGAGCACATTGCTTCTTTCAGGGTGTCAAAAGCCTTTTGGCAACTAACTGTCCAATGGACCCATATCCCTTCACAAACCTCCTGTAGTACCCAGTCAAGCCAATGAATGCCCTGACTTGGGTCTTTGTTGTTGGAGCTGCCCAGTCCAGGATGGCCTGGATCTTGGGCTGTAAGGGCTGTACCTGGACTCCACCAACAATGTGGCCCAAGTACACCACAGTGCCCTGCCCTATCTGGCATTTGGATGCCTTGATAGTTAGGCCTGCAGTTTGCAGGGCTTTTAAAACCTTCCCAAGGTGGATCAGGTGATCCTGTCAGGTGGAACTAAAGACAGCAATATCATCAAGATAAGATGCACTAAAGGACTCCAACCCAGCAAGGACTTGATTCACCAACCTCTGGAAGGTGGCAGGGGCATTCTTTAAACCAAAGGGCATAACAGTGAACTGATAGTGCCCATCAGGTGTGGAGAGTGCCGTTTTTTCTTTTGCTCCTGGGGCCATGCCAATCTGCCAGTACCCTGCAGTTAAGTCAAAGGTACTTAAGAATTTGGTTGCCCCCAACTTATCTATCAACTCATCTGCTCTTGAGATAGGGTGAGCATCTGTCTTGGTGACAGAGTTGAGTCCTCTGTAATCCACACAAAACCTCATTTCTCTCTTTCCACCCTGTAGGTGAGGTTTGGGGACCAGAACCACTGGGCTAGCCCAGGGGCTCTCAGAGGGTTCAATAACCCCTAACTCCAGCATCTTGCTGACTTCAGCTCTGATGCTTTCCTTGACTTGGTCTGACTGTCGATAGATTTTGTTTTTGACAGGTGCACTGTCACCAGTGTCCACATCATGGGTACACCAGTTTGTCAGACCAGGGGACAATGAAAAGAGCTTAGCATACTGTTGCAAGACTTGCTTGCAGTCAGCCTGCTGTTGGGCAGAGAGGGTGTCTGAAAAGACAACTCCATCTACTGACCCATCTTTTGGGCTGTATGAGAGGAGGTCAGGGAGAGGTTCACTCTCTGCTTCCTGCTCCTCATCAGTCACCATCAGCATGGTGATGTCAGCCCTGTCATTGTAGAGCTTTAGGCGGTTCACATGGATAACCCTTTTGGGTGTCCTGCTTGTGCCCAGGTCAACTAAGTAGGTGACCTCACTCTTTTTCTCTAGGATAGGGTAAGGGCCACTCCATCTGTCCTGGAGTGCCCTTGGTGCCACTGGCTCCAAAACCCACACCTGTTGCCCAGGTTGAAATTCAACCAGTGCAGCTTTTTGGTCATACCAGTGCTTCTGAAGCTCCTGGCTGGCCTCAAGATTCTTGGATGACTTTTCCATGTACTCAGCCATTCTGGACCTTACGCCAAGCACATAGTCCACAATATCTTGTTTGGGTTCTTGGACAGGCTTCTCCCAACCCTCTTTTAAAAGACAGAGTGGTCCCCTCACAGGATGACCAAACAGAAGTTCAAAGGGGGAAAAATCTACTCCCTTCTGTGGCACTTCTCTGTAAGCGAAAAGCAGACATGGTAAGAGGACATCCCATCTCCTTTAGAGTTTCTCAGGGAGCCCCATAATCATGCCTTTCAATGTCTTGTTAAATCTCTCAACAAGGCCATTGGTTTGTTGGTGATAGGGTGTAGTAAACTTGTACTGCACTCCACACTCTTTCCACATGTGTTTCAGGTAAGCAGACATAAAGTTAGAACCTCTGTCTGAAACCACCTCCTTAGGAAACCCTAAGCTGGTGAAGACACCAATGAGGGCCTTGGCTACTGCAGGAGCTGTAGTAGTCCTAAGTGGAATTCCTTCAGGGTACCTAGTGGCATGATCCACTACCACTAGTTTGAATGTGTTCCCTGAGGCTGTGGGAGGTTCAAGTGGGCCCACTATGTCCACACCTACCCTTTCAAAGGGAACCCCCACCACAGGCAGTGGTATCAGGGGGGCCTTTGGGTGGCCACCTGTCTTGCCACTGGCTTGACAGGTAACACAGGAGCTGACAAACTCCTTCACCTTTTGGTGCATCTGGGGCCAGTAAAAGTGGCTATCTAGCCTTTCCCAAGTCTTGGTTTGGCCCAGATGCCCAGCAAGGGGGATGTCATGAGCTAAAGTTAGGAGGAACTCCCTGTACTTCTGTGGCACTACCACTCTCCTGGTGGCTCCAGGATTGGGGTCTCTTGCCTCAGTGTACAGTAATCACTCTTCCCAATAAACTCTGTGGGTACCACTGACATCTCCCTTTGCTTCTGAAACAGCTTGCTGCCTCAGGCTTTCAAGAGTGGGACAGTCTTGCTGCCCCTGGCACAGCTCTTCCCTAGAGGGTCCCCCTGGGCCCAAGAGTTCAACCTGGTAAGGGTCAAGCTCCATAGGCTCAGTTCCCTCTGGGGTGTCCAAGTCCTCTTTTGCTGAATAGAAGCTGGTTTCCCAGTCTTCTTACCTTTTCTCTTGGTAGGTTGGGCCATTCTTTCAGGCTCCAACACTTCTTTTTCACCCTGCCTTTTGCTCTGTGCTCTTGTTTTTACACACACCAATTCAGGGATATCCAGCATTGCTGCATGGGTTTTTAGTTCAACCTCAGCCCAGGCTGAGGTTTCCAGGTCATTGCCAAGCAGACATGCAGCTGGTAGCTTTGGAGAGACCACTACCTGTTTCAGGCCAGTAACCCCCCCCAGTCTAATGTCACCATAGCCATGGCATGGTTAGTGGTAACACTGTCAGCATTGGTGACTGGGTAAGTACGCCCAATCAAATATTGCTCAGGGGAAACAAGTGTGTCTCTCACCATAGAGACACTGGCACCTGTATCCCTCAGAGCCTCTATCCTAGTTCCATTAATCCAAGGGTATTGTAAGTATTTCTTTAAGTTGGGTGGCCACACAGCTACAGTGGCAAACTCAACTTCCCCCTCTGAAACTAGAACTGCTTCAGTGTGCAACCTGATTTGCTCTGGGCACACTGTTGATCCCATCTGGAGACTGGCTACACCAGGAGTAGCTGTAGCTGTAGGACTAGGGGCCTTCTTGCTAAGGCAAGCCTTGTCTCCAGTTAAGTGTCCCAACTTCTTACAGTTGTTACACCAGGCCTTTGCAGGATCAAAGTTCTTCCCCCTATAGGGCTGTGGAGTATAGGGAGTGTTTTGGGACCCACCCCCCTGTGCAGGTTTTTGGGGCCCTTTAGAAGACTCAGACTTTTTATCTTGGGGATTCTCACCACCTTTCCCCTGGGGAAGTTTTGTAACCCCTTACTTTTGGTCACCGCCAGTGGTTGTCTTAGTCACTCTAGTCTTGACAAAGTGGTCTGCCTTCTTTCCCAATTCTTGGGGAGAAATTAGACCTAGGTCTACCAAATGCTGATGTAACTTTTCTTTCGTGCAATTACTTAAAATATGTTCCTTCATAAACAAGTTGTAAATTCCAGTAAAGTCATGCACATTGTGTCCAGGTAACAAACCATCCTGTGTCTTTACTGAGTATTCTACAAAATCAATCCAGGACTGGTTTTGGGTTTTGTGAGCCCCCCTGAATCTAATTCTGTACTCCTCAGTTGTGAGTCCAAATCCCTCAATCAGAGTTCTCTTCATGAGGTCATAAGACCCAGCATCTGGCCCAGAAAGGGTCAGGAGTCTGTCTCTGCAGTTACCAGAGAACAGTTCCCACAGGAGTGCCCCCCAGAGAGGTGTATTCACCTTTCTCATGTCACAAGCCCTCTCAAAGGCTGTGAACCATTTAGTGATGTCATCACCCTCCTCAAATTTAGGGACAATCCCTTTGGGGACTTTTGGATCATAAGATTGCTCTTTATCCTTATTAAGATTGCTACCACCATTGATGGGTGCTAAACCCATCTCCTTTCTTTCTTTCTCTAGAGCCAGGAGTCTGGACTCCAGATCCAGTCTTTTGGCCAGCCTTGCTAACAGGCTGCCCTCCTCATTGAGGCTGTCCTCAATGTCCTCACCACAGCCTGAGCCACCTGTGTGGCCTCTAGGTCCCCAGAGGTTGATTCTTGGAAGTAAGGGAACAGGGTTCCTTTCTTCCCTAGGAAGTGGTGGAGGTGGGCACCTTTCTCCATCCTCCTCACCTCCTTCTCCTTCTGACTGGTCATCACCATTTTCAGAGGGGTGGGCCTTCGAATACTCAGCCAACAGCTCCTGGAGCTTTTGTTTGGTTGGGTGAGGGCCCATTGGTATATTTTTAAGTTTACATAAGGACCTTACTTCCTTGAAAGACAAGTGAAGGTAAGGGGTGAGGTCAAGCTCCTCAACCATGTCCTGTATGTCATTATCATCTTCACTAATAGCTGGGTTCTGTTTTTGAGACATTCTAACAAAAAAGTTCTAACCCCTCTACCCTTGACTACAGTGACTTTTTATTTTCTAAAATTCTAAAGGGACTTAAGCAAGGCCCTAACAAGACTTTTAGTAGTTTGGTAAAAATGCCAATTTGAAAAAATCAGAATTCTAAAGGCAATTTAAGAGTTCTGTCGTGTGATCAGGTGGTAACCAAGTAGTCCAACACATGCAAGTTGTATATCCCACCGCTGATCCACCAATGTAGGAAAATGGCTCTATATATACTACACCAAAATGAGGTCTAGTGTGTATAGAGTCCAGGTGACTCCAGAGGTAGGCAGAGGTTAAAGTTAGATAGAACCTTACTCTCTATTTGTGACAGAGTGGTCGAGCAGTAAGGCAGTATCAGAGGACAGTATTAAGCATTTGATGTACACACTCAGTCAGCAAATGAATTCACACACTCAAGAACTGAACTCTAGGCCAATTGTTTTTGTATTAAAAATATACTGTTGTTTTATTTTTTTAGAACCAAGCAAGCCTGGCACAGGTAAGCATTAAATACTTTACAGGAATAAGTTATTGATTGTAGAACAGTTTGAAAGTGCAATAGAAATTGTACTTTGTTTGATTTACAGGGAATGCAGTAGGTTGCAACACTTAGCAAATACAGTACATTGGAATGAATCGGCTTTTTCAGTAAATTGCAGGTAAGTTACTTTTCTCGTTACTTTTCTAACTCAGTGCTGGATACCTAGATTCAGCACTGGGACATTTCCTGAAAACAGGTAAGCAAATACGTTTTGGTTATTCGCAGGATTTTTAAAGAATATCTTTAGATTTCAAAACTCCACACAGTCGTTTTTGGAAGAAAAACAGTGCATTGAAATGAATAGGCTTTTCCAGTAAATTACAGGTAAGTTACTTTGTACGTTACTTTTCTTACTCAGTGCTGGATACCTGGATTCAGCACTGGGACATTTCCTGTAAACAGGTAAGTAAATACGTTTTGGTTATTTGTGCGATTTTTAAAGAATATTTTTAGATTTCAAAACTCCACACTTAGAAACCTTTTGAAAGAAAATTGTCAATGTTATCCTAAGGAGGAAAAACAGGTTATCGGATCACAGGTAAGTAATCAACTGTGGGAGTTAAGGTTCTGGGGTTAGACTCAGGGGTCCCCCAGGGTCAGTGATGCACTTTTCTTTCACCCTCAGCGGCACTAGGGCGGCCGGGTGCAGAGTGTTGAGGCCCAATGTTATCCTATGGAGGATAGGGGGCCTCCGGTTGGCGGCTGCTGGCAAGCAGGCCACTGGGTTGTGGGAGCAAGGCTCCTAGGGTTTAGGTCAGGGCAAATAGGGAACCAAATTAGCACCAAAGGTGCACCCTCAGCGGCACTAGGGCGGCCGGGTGCAGGGTGCTGTTTTGAGGTCGGGTGCCCTGTTGTTTTCAATGGAGAACCTCCTGTTAGAAGAAACACTGCAGGCTCGGGGACGAGGATCTTCTGGGTGCGACCACCACTTCGAGGGGTAAGTTGGGATGTCTTGGGTTGGTTAGGCACTGTTGGTTTGGGCACACAAGGCCGTGGGGCGTCGGGTGCAGGGGTGCCTTGGGACGTCGGAAAGTCTTACCCGCTTTGGTCGCGGTAGAGGGGATCCTCTGAATTGAGGCTGCAGGCGTCGTCTGGAGGCTTGAGGTAGGTCAGGAGTCACTGGATCTTGGGTCAGGATTGCCGGGGTGACCTCCTCGTGGTGTTTTTCCACTCGAGCTCGGGCCGGGTTCGGCGGGTGCAGAGTGGGCTGGATTTGCGGTATCCGGCTGGAGCCAGAAGCTGCAGTTTGAACAAGTCCGGTGTTTACGGGAGAAGCAGTCTTGGAAGTGAAGGCAGGCAGGTCCTCCGGGTTTTTGAGGTTGCTGGCTGCAGGACACACCGGGATTTCGCAGGAGCAGGTTCGAGGGGAGACAGGCCTGTAGGGCTGGGGCCAAGTCAGTGGGCGTCGTCCTCTTGTTAGCTCTGCACGGCTCTTCGTCCTTCTTCTTCTTTTCTTCTTGTTGTCAGGCTGGATCTGAGGAAGCAAGGTTCAGGGTGCCCCCTAAATACTAGATTTAGGGGTGTTACAGGTAGGTAAAGGGCAGGGACCAATGGGTTCCTTCCCTGGGGTGGGTACACCCTCTATCGTGCCACCCTCCAGTGGGAGGGGGGCAGGAGCCTGTCCCTGGTTGGTTGGGTCCCCCCATCATCAAGATGGCGGGGACTCAGAGTTGTGCTTCACCTCGCCTCCCCCACCTGAGGGGTGGAGTTGGCAGAGGTGGGCACACCTCTTTCCCTCACTTGGTTTTCCTGCCGGTTCTCCCGCCCAAAGTGGGGGGTAGAACCAGTGGGGACCAGTTGCTGAAAGCAGCAAATGGTCTGGGGAGGCTCACAAAGGTGGCATGCCTTTGAAGCTTCCCCTTCGTGAACCCTGCCCATCCTGTGGGAGAAGGCTTGGCACCTCGTCCCACGATGTGCATTGTTTCAGGCCGCCGAGAGCAGCAGGCTCTCGACCCAGGGGTCCAGAAACATGTCTGTTGGTGGCAGCCTAAGCAGCCACTCAGTCAGGTCACTTGAAGTTGGTCGAGTTTCAGGGGGCATCTCTAAGATGCCCTCTGTTGTGCATTTTACATTGAATCCCACACTGGCATCAGTGCGGGTTTAATGTGCTGAGAAGTTTGATACCAAACTTCCCAGTTTTCAGTGTAGCCATTATGGTGCTGTGGAGTTCGTAATGACAAACTCTCAGCACCATATTTTCTTAATGGCAGCACTGCACTTACAGTGCCCAGGAATGGACTTGGGCACTGTAGGGGTACAGGGCTCATGCACCTGTACCCTCACCACTGGCATAGTGCACCCAGCTAGAGGGGTGACTGATCTATGCCAGGGCAGTGGTTTGTAGGCATGGCACACAGGGATGTGTGCCATGTCGACTCTTCACTTTGTTCTGCACCAAGACACGCAGCCTGCAAAGTCAGTGTGTGTGTGAAAAGGTGCAGGGCCTCTAAGGGTGGCACAATAAGTGCTGCAGCCCTTAGGGGCCTTCCCTGGTCACAGTGCCCTGGGTACCTTTGGTACCTTTTACCAGGGGCATACCTGTGGCCAGGGATGCCAATTGGGTTTAGGCTTCAATGCAGTTTTTAGGGAAGGAACATAGGTCCTGGGTACCTGATTAGAAGGAGCCCAGGGCACACTCAGTCAAAGAACATCAGCAATTCATCAAAAAGTGGGGGCATACCATGCAGAAAGAGGGCACTTTCTCACAAGATTCCAGACTCAAACTCTCACAAGAGTTAGTACAAGGGTGAAGGGGAGAAGATGTGGGTTACTGCATTGGGTCAAAGTCAGAAACATTCTAGTTCCTTTGTAAAAAAAAATATTTACCCAGAATTAGGTACCTAATGGACAGAGTGAGACAATTGCTCGTTTTGATGGCCTTCATTCCCGTATGTTTTCTTTTCAACATTCCTGCTCTGTCAACTTCTGCATTGCCAGCAAGAAATGCATTACAGGCCCACCATGAGAATGTGGAATTATAAAAAGCCGCCAAAGACAGTAAATTGAGTAATAATAGAGCTAAGTTTATTCATTCAAATAAATGAAGGGTAAAGGACTAGCTGTCCTAGTATCTTTGAGTTGTAATTATCCTGAAAAGCATTACATTTGTGCTTGCTCTTCTTCAATGCAGCCCTCTTTAACCAAACCTTATGTCTTAAGTAGAGTACTCAGGACACTAATGGAAGAAAAGAAACAATTATAATTAATGTGTCTGCCTTTTCTGTGCCTTGGTTCTTTAAATCACTCAGACTGTCACGAGTGGCCCCTTTGTAATCCCACTCTCTTGAATTGATATATTTTAAGACTGGTGGAATTTACTCCAAATCCACCCATGGTCTTACTCTAATTGAGATTACCCCTACCCATCGTTCTCCCCATGGATTTCTATTATGAGGCTGGGATGAAGCCCTGCTTGGTCAATGTACCTCTCCCGCCTCTGTGTTTTCTTCGCGAATGTCATTATCCTGGTATACTTTACCTGTGGCAGCCCAGTAGAGTTCAGCATGCTTGTTTGTGACAAGTGTGAGCATGCCCACAGAAAGAGTAAAGAGTAGGCAGTATCCTGCTCAAAAAGACACCAATACAGAGCCTTCCAGTAAAACCAGACAAGGGAGGTAAGGCACCACTGGATTGGAAAGGAGGAGAACAACCACATAAGCAGGGCAAGGAAATGTGCTGCCAAGAGGAATGAAGGCACACCAGGCAGAGGAGGGGAGAATATATAATCAATGGAAATGAAAGGTGCTGCCAGTAGAAATAAAGACACTGAAGAGTAAGAGAGATAAGTTAGCAGAAAAGTGTAGTTTTTGCTGTCAGGCAAGGAAGAGAATAGGCTGCCATAGAATATTGGGGGATATTCTCAAGAATGTGCGATAATCATCGCCAAAATAGGTTAACGCAATATTTCATATCACGTCTATCGCGGGAAAATAACTCTGTGTTAACGCCGTATTCCCAACACGGCGGTAACATGCGATAGTTTCCCTACAACGCGTCAAATGTCCGCGATAAAATTACTAGGACTGCGATAAAAATCTAAAGCCGAACGTGAAAAAAGTGGCGATGGGCCCAACCGCGATAAAATAAATCAGCGATAAGCTGCACCAGGCCTGCAATTCACACACGTCAGGCGGAAAAAATCACTATAAAAGCAGAAAAAACCCACAAACAAAACCAAAACAACTGCGAAGCACAATGGAGGTAGCCGGAGCAAGTACAGAGGACAACCAGAACCCCACAAGCCCCACGGAGGACCAGCCTGGGACATCGGGGCCAGGGAAGGGCAAGGAGAAGAAGAAGAGGAAGACACGTTTCAGTCCGCAGGATCCTGATAACGGAGGTGGTAGAACACCATCAACAACTGTTCGTCACCTCCACCGTGTCATTGGCAACCAAAAATGGAATATGGCAGTCCATCCTGGACAAGGTGAATGCAGTCGGAGTGCTGAGGAGGACAATGGAAGAGCTCAAGAGCCGCTGGAATGATGTGAAGCGCAAAACCAAGCAGAAACTCGGCAACAACCAGAAGGCAGCAATGGAGACTGGAGGTGGGAGTCCAGCGCCACAGGAGGAGCTGGATGAGGTGGAGGAAATGGTGTCCACAGTCATCAGTGGGGAGACGGTGGCAGGAGTTGGGGGACCGGACACTGCTCAACATGACCTGACACAACAGCAACAGGGTGAGTAACGACCAGGGACTGGGGGGACGGGAGGAGATGGGCACAATGTCACACATGCAAAATTAAGTATAGCACAGTGCACACCCACAATGACTCTGGATCATGTCCCTGATCCCCTTGGCACACTGCAGCACACCTAGAAACAGTAAGTAGGCCCCCTCGACTATGTGCCCAGAGGGGGCCCAACCCACACATCACCAATCTCACAACCAACCCATGCACATGTGCCAAACCCAGCAAAGCGGCGTGTCTGTGAGCCACACTGACAATGCAAGTGACACTGCATGACGAATAGCATAGCTGCAGTCAATATATCATGACTTGTTGCATGCCACGACACTGAGGTGGCTGAGTGTGGACCACATCCGTAAAGGAGCAGGTCACACTCTGACACATCCACGTGCACAAACAACCCCTGACCTCAACAACACAACTGCGGACAAACCATACCCCAGAGTCCCAACTCCCACCAAGAGCCCAATTTACCCAAGTATGCAACATCTCAGCACTGTATAAGCACAGAAGTCAAAGGCACACCGTCTGAAAGGGATAAGGGGCAGCAAAATCAAAGCTGCAGGGGCGACTCTCCCACAATGCAGCACACACACATAACATCCAGAGCACATCAACATTGACAACAATGTGGTACAAACTGCAACACATTCAGAACAGTACAGAGGGCACAACTGGTGCCGCTTGTGTGTAGAAACTGGCCAATCACATTTGGCATAGCAGGGAAATGTGAGATGATAATGCACAAGTACAAACACACATCCGTGATGTTGTCGAAATGTCCACTGTCCCGCATCAAATAGGCAGCTCCTCCCAAACAGTCACAATGTACTTTGTCATGCAGTCTGTATGTAAACTTGTACAATGCGTCAACATACATGTGAACACAATGTTAAACTGCATCTCCCCTTCACATTGCAGAGGGAGAATCAACACCTCCTGCAGAGCAGGCCCAACATCTCTTCACTGATGACGAAGAGGACCTCCACACCTTCGACACCGACACCCTCCAAGAGCTCATGGACAGCTTCGGCACCTCACCTCCAGGTGCAGGGCAGCTCAGCTGCATCGAGGAGACCTCACCCCCTGCACAGACCACACAGCAGGAAGCACCCACCACCCCGGCTGTCTCCCAGGACCCCCACAAACAACACATGGCCTTCCAATGCCGTGTGTTAGGGGGCCAGGAGAAGATGGCTGATCAGGTGCGAGTGGGGTTCGACCTCATGGCAGCCAAACTAGATGCCATACGTGGGTGTCTAAGTCCCATCAGGGACCACTTACAGCCCCTAACGGACACCCACAGTCTGCTCCATGCTCTCCAATGATCCATGGCTGACATCGCTGGAGTCCTGACTCTGAGACAAGGACAACTGTCTAGTCAGAGTGGCCCCAGCGATCTCAGCCGGGAGTTGGGACACATGCAGAGGATCATGGAGAACAGGGAGCGGATGGAGGTGGAAAGAATGGCTGCCACTGCTGCACACCAGCGAGATGTAGCTGGGATCTTCCATGCCCTGCAGATCCTCATCATGGCATTGCTGCCGCAAGATCTGGCGCCGATGAATGCTGCTGCTTCTTCTACATCCACATCTCTGCCCCCTGATGTGTCAGTGCCTCACAGTGCGGCAGACATTGCACCTCCGGCACCTGATGTGTCACTGCCACACAGTGCGGCAGACATTCCACCTCCAGCCCCTGATGTGTCAGTGCCACACAGTGCTTCTGACAAAACACCACCACCAACATGTGAGGCACATGCAACATCAGAGGACAAAGATGCGGATGATTCCGCCTTAGTGGTAAGAAGGAAGCGGTAGCATTCATCTCTGCCATATGGCCTGTTTATGCTTGGTTCTGCCTTCTGCATCATCACCTTCCACTGTCCCCAGATACACTCTGCGACACTCACCTTGGACCTCGACATGGACTGCCATATTCTGTTTGGTTACCAATGACACAGCAATCAGACTATGGACTGAACTCTTCCTCCTCCGATGAACTTGTCATTCCCTGAAGGACTCTGGCTGGCCCTCCACGTGGCAACAATGTAAAGTGGGGTTTGTATCGCCCTGTACTGCTCCAGCTTCAACACTCCACTGAATGTGAATAAAACATTCAGATTCACACAGATGTGTCATGTCTATGATCATTCAAGTATGAAAGTATGGATGAATGTAGGGTCAGTGATTCCCCCTTACGTCCATGTTGTTCATGTTGTGGGACTTGAGTCACAGGGTGCAACATTGCTGATTGCGGTCCGGGTGGCGCCGACACTACAACAGAGACACACACATTAGTTATTACCTTGTCCAGCCCAGTACTGAACCACGCCCAGCCCTGGGCTATTTACTCACGACATACGCCGGCCAAGGCCACTCCGCTTACGCTTACAGGGGGGGGCGACAAAGCTACATGTCCAAGGTCTTCCACACTGCCTGAGGTAACCTGTTTGCGTCCACTGTCCACAACACTACAAACACCAGCAGTATATGTCCACATGGACATGTCTGTGCTCTGCATACTGAAGTCTGTCCAGCACATCACCGCCACACTTGGCATTGTGTACATTCTTATTGATGGGTCACTTGCCTCCTTTGCACATACTTTGTTCCCAACTCCCCCCACATTCTGCAATTGTGTGGCAGAGGTGCCATGCCGTGGATGGTTTGTCTACATGGCTGGTCAAGGTTACCACAGTTACTTGTGTTGTCGTGTCTGGTAGTTGGGCCTGTTGATTGGCATGTTGTATGTGATTTTGTAACGTGTGCATTCCCACAGTTGTGAGTTGTATGATTGTGGAGTTGAGGTGTGTAGTGTGTTCAGTTGGTACTTACCGACGAGCACTGCACTTCCATAGGTGCCATCCTCAAAGCGCTGGTTGGTGATGGACTTGCGGAAGATGTAGGAATCATGCACACTGCCTGGGAAGTTTGCGACGACATTTGTGAACAGGCCCCGGTGGACCACTTTTGCCTGCACATTGATGGAATGCGTGTGGTTTCTGTTGCGGTTATTGTGTGCAGTGTCGGCAGGGGGCACAAGTAGTACATGTGTGCAGTCAATTGCCCCCAACACGTGCGGGAAGCCAGCTATGGCATAGTTCGCTTGCTTGGTCTCCAGCTGTTCCTGCCCAGTGTGGTGGTAGTGAAGGTGCAGGGGTATCAAGCTGATACAAATCGTGATGCTTACAGTTATGATGACTCCTGCATAATGAGACCGTGACAGAAGTTCGTGTGCTCATGACCTTCCTTTTCTTTCCTACGAAGGTTACGCCCACACAAACTTCTGTTACGGTCTTTTTATGCAGGATTTATCATACCTGTTAGCATTCCGGTTTGTCCAAGTGCAATACACTGTACCAGATTACGTTTGTGACTATACGGACGCTTGACCATTGTCATCATTTATCCAACAGGTTTCTGAATACTGACTTTCGGAATATGGAATTGTATTGGGGAGTTCCCGCAGCATATGCAGTTAATTGAATCCACACGTTGCCCTGATGGAGTTCCCTGTTGAGTTTGGAAGGCATTGGCTGAGCTTTTCGTATTGTTGATTTATGTATTTGTAATAAAGAACTGATTTTACACGACTGTTGACTACTGGACTTCATGACCTGGCGCACGCCCATTTCAGTAGCTACAATCTTGGATCTGGAGGACAGAGGCGTCAGGCAGCGGCTGGTGTTGGGGTTGGTTGCGCAGGTACACTACGAATTGGAACTAGCATGTGGTGCGGATACAGGGGCCCGCTGTTGCTTTTGTGGACATGCATCCAAGACAAGTGTGAGGAGGTTTGATAGGGCTGGCTGTGAGACTCCTCCGACTCTGGCTGTTGTTGGTTGGAAGGTGCCAGAGGCCAACAGGTGCAGCACAGCCAGTAGCTTTGTCTGGTGAGGGATGTTGGTTGTCCGCTGTGTTGGTACCGTCAGCCTGTGGGCAATGTGGGTCAGGATGCGGAGGATGGTTGTCCTTTTGAGCCTGTAGTGGGCAATGGAATCCTCTGGCGTTGTGTGTCTGAGGATGGTGCATTTTAGGAACGTCCGCTGTCTTCTTCTGCGCTGCCTAGGTGGTAGTCCAGGGGGGGTTGGTCTGGGGGGGGCCTGGGGGTGGTGGCAGTGGGTGTTGTGGCCCTCTTGGGTCTCCGAGCTGCATGATCATTGGCTCCATGGCATCTGTTGGTCTTCAGATGTGGCTCTGGGCTGGGCTCCCTTTCATACTGCAGGTTGTCGTCCTGCTTAACACCAGTAAAAGGCAGGTGTTAAATCCCTGCTGCTAACGCGCCTTATTGCCTGTTTTTGGTTCGCTTCGCCGATCTGGCTGGTCGTTGAGAATATCGCGAAGTGGTGTTTTCGTGTGTTTTTGCACGGGAACGCCTACTCTGCATATCATTAGCGTTAGTTGTCGCTCTCATACGTGGCGATGTTTTTTGCAGCAGCTATTGCTGGAAAACTGGCGAAATCGGCAGTTTGCACCAGCTTGGGAATAGGGCGATAAATCTATCGCCACTTTTGCGGCGCTAAAGTGCCGATAAATCGGCGATGAGTCCTTGAGAATATGCCCAATAGTTGTTTATCAATTTATAATTAATAGTTTTCTTTGTCTTAGGCATTACATTTTTCTTTGCGATCAATATACGTATAGTACTTTATGTGAGCACTTTGTTTATTGAAATATTTAAACAACTGTTTATAGAGAAATTAATACAGAACCTAGTACCACAAAAAGCATAAAACAGATTTGTTTTTCACATATGCTTAATATTTTAGTTTTGTATTTATGCTCTGTACTGTGTACATTTTAGATTTGAATAAACTCATAGCATTACATTTTTCAAAGAGCTGTACTCAAGTCTGGAGTTGATAGATATGGTAATTTAGAGTTGAAAAATACTCTGCACCTAAATAAACTGATATTACAAAATAAGTGCTTGGTAAACTGCAATGAAAAATCCGGGGCCTTTAGTCTAACAGTTTGAAACTTCAAATTGTATATGCAAGAAAATAACAAAATATGAAAACAGAAATGTCTAGCAAAAATGTGTGTTTCATATGTTACATGGGGAGGCTCACTGAAAACAAATACTGAGGGATATTACAAAGTGCCTCTCTGATGATTCAGGTGGCTCAGTTCTCAGATTCACATGATCTGGCTAAAGTCCTTTAAACAAGTGAGTGCACCTCCTTTCTCATTTAAAAATGTGAAAATTTATACGGGGAGGTTTGATTCACGACGATAATACAGTTCAAGCAATTAGGATATATGTAAAAAAAAATACGCAACAAAGAGATCCACACACATCTATGCCAGCCATGTTTTTATCTCATGTTACAGCATGTCAGAGAAACACAACTTTGTCCAGACACATTGTAGCACCCAGTATTAGTCCAAACCATGCGCTTGCATGCTTCATACATTATGGAAAACACCAATAAGTAACCCTGGATAGTTCCAAATCTTTAGGAGGAGAGCTGCTCATTATATGGAACACATCTAAAACACCACTGATACACAACATCTGCGCACCTCCATTAATTGTTTTTGTAGCAGACCTTCTTTGCATAGGATGCGCCCAATGCCATCCTGGCTGAGCTAAAAAAGTGGTAAACCCTTAATAAAATTTTTAGCAAAATCTTTAAACGCAGGATTGAAAGTGCTATCCATGCTGACCTAAATATGACAGACATTTTACCATCTGAAAATCAGTAAAGTCAGCCTGTACTCAAATTTACTCAATACTTCTCAAGACAATTTTTTTCTTAAATTATTCAAATGTATTCTGCCTTGTGCCAGGACCTGCTCGTGTCCATGTAATCAGTAAACTCATAGGTGTGCATACTATGCACACTCCACGCAAAGTGCACTACTCATTGACATTTTACCACTACATGCCCAGTTGTATAGCTTTCGATCGTTTCACGCAATTTAAACCATTCTAGAATATGTAGAAGCAGCTCCTGAAGTGTGATTAATCGTTTTCTTTGTTTTAGGCATAACGTTTTTCTTGGAGATCAATCTATGTGAAGTAATTTATTTGAGCACTCTTTTCATTTAAATATTCAAACATCTGTTTATAGAGAAATCAATACAGAACTTAGGGGCATATTAGCAAGAAGAGGCGATAATCATCGCTAACCCTGCTTAGCGTGATTTTTTTTATCGCCGGCTATCGCTGGAATATATCGCCACGCTAACGCTGTATTAGCAACGATTAGCGCTATGGCGATGAATATTCCAGCGATAGCGGGGAAATGGGCCAACATCGCTGAAAAACCAGCGATGTTGCATGGAGAAGGGAGAACACCTTGCTGATACGACCCTGTGGTCGTATCAGCATAATCCACCCCCCATGTTAGGTATGGCTAACACCTGCTAATTGCAGGTGTTAAATAAATGGCGATGACCCCGGTTAGCGCGACTTTTCACGTCGCTAACTGGGGCCATGGCCACCTTGCTAATAGGCGATAGGCCTGTTAGCGAGTGTTTCCCAGGTTTGTTCGTCGGGATCGCCCACTTTGCATGTCATTAGCGATAAATATCGCTGACATGCAAAGCGGTAAAAAAACGGGCGCTAATGCCCGCAAACTGTCGCTAACTGCTGTTAGAGACAGTTTGCTGATAGGGCGATATAAATATCGCCGCTTTAGCGGCAAAAAGTGCCGCTAAAGCGGCGATAGTGCCCTTGCTAATATGCCCCTAAGTAACATAAAAAGCATAAAACAGATTTGTTTTTCACATTTGCTGAATATTTTAGTTTTTGTATTTCTGCCCTGTACGGTGTCCATTTCAGATTTGAACTAACTCATAGGATTACTTTTTTCAAAGAGTTGTAGCCAAGACTGGAGTTGAAAGATATGGTAATTTGGAGTTGAAAAATGTGCTGCACTAGGATATGCCCAAAACATCCAGGCTGAGCTAAAAAAGTGGTAAAGCCTTATTTAATTGTTTTGCAAAATCTTTAAACATAGGATTGAAAGTGCTGCCCATGAGATAAAAATGACAGACATTTTACCATTCCAGGCACAGTTTTATAGCTTTAGAATGGTAAAACACAATTTAAGCCAATTTAGAATATGTAGAAGCAGCTCCTGATGTGTGATTTGCAGTGAACAGGAAGACCAAACCGATGCTCTTAAGCTAATGCATTGCACAACATTGTGCTGAATAAAATCAATAAAACTGCCATCAAATCCTTCTTGGAAACGTTTTTTATTTTTTTTCACTGAAAAAAATCAAAGTTTAAAGTGATGTTATAGTTAGGTGTCTTAATAAGATCTTAGTCACATGACACAATTTAAGGTGGCCAACAGGTGACTGTAAAAAGTATATGTGCAAATGACTACGATGGTAGGGTAATCAAAAAAGTATTGTTTTCTGAAAACATCCTTTATAATTCTGTTTGCCTTCCATGTAAAAAAAACGGATTTTTTTTTGTTTTTCTGGCAATTTGTAATATTGTGATATACATATATGCACATACATTTTTCAAGTTGTGAGTCAATTAGAATTGTTTCACAATAGTAAAATGTATGTTTTTGAGAGTACTGTTGCCAGAGACACTACTATTTTTACTACAAAATGCTTTCTTGCACTTTATATGATTCTTTTAGACTGTGCTTCTTACTCCCGGTTCTTTTGAATAAGCACTTTAATTCTTATAAAGAGTGGTTGAATTACTTGCAAAGAATATCATCATCTGATGTTTGTGCTGCTGTATTTAGCTATATCACTGCTGCTATCAAATTGAGAAGAACGTATGCATTTTAATGATGAATTTGATTATGGTGTCTTTTTAGAAATAAAGTAATCTTCATGTTTTAAAATATGTAAACAATTTTATTCTGTGCCTTTATAGCAAATTGTGACTGAATAAAGATGATTTGACTGACATACTACAAAATCGCCAACATGATATTTTGTTTGTTGATATCTTTTATTTGATCAACTTTCTCTGGTTATTCTAGTTATGTTCAACTTTAGAAAATGAATTTACTGACCTTTGTGGGTAGTAGCGAGGCATAATTTGGCATAATTTGAGAACAGATGATGTATGCTTTTAAACATATTCACTTGAAGGTTAAAGTCATTGACCTTTGACCATAAATGGTAGCACCTGGACGTGTGTAGTGGATTTGGCTTAGTGACCATAAAAGGATTTTTCAAAAGTGAGGTATCATTGGAAAGGACATTGTCTGCACTCACAGGTACACAAGTTCACTGGTAACATTGATTTAGAGGTCACAAGATGTGACCTTTGACCTCTAAATACACATTTTTCAAATGTTTTAGACTTTTTATTCTGTTACCCTTGGATCAATTTCTACAAATGTAGCATCATTTGAATTGACATGATAAGTACTTTCTTTTTATTGGTTTAAATTGGTAGAGCAGCCATGTCCTTTGATCTTTGACCTCACATTTTGTTTTTGGAAGTGTTTGAAGGTCATTATTCTTTTTTCTAAATTATTTGTGGCCAGTTTAGTGTGATTGAAATAATCATGCTAAGTAGTTCACCTCTGAACTCTAAATACACATCTTCTATTCTATTCTATTCCATTTACATTTATAGAGCGAATGGCTGCCCTTTGGCATTCCAGCACTAGCAACACGAAATAGACTACACCATTACTCTAGTTGTCGAATAACCAGGTTTTTAGAAATTTTCAAAGCAATAGTTCATTGACCATGAGCCGCATTTTATGGGGGAGGTTGTTCCACTGCCTGACCATATTATAGCTGAATGAACACCCTCTGCTTCTCGCTCTTCGAATAGTTGGAACAGTGGCCAGTCTGCCATTAGTGGATCTAAGGGTTCTGCTCAGGGAGTAAGGTGAAATCAAAGGGCCTTTGGTTAAAAGTGCCCTATGTGCTATGCATAGGGCTTTGAATGTAACCCTCTGCTCAACCAGTAGCTGGTTGAGAGTGGCCAAGGCCTGTCGGGACTAATTGTGTCTGGGAATGTTCAATGAGTTAAAATGTCTTGATTCCGTTTTTGTTAAATCCACTTTTTATGAGTGTAGTAGCATTCATGATTAATTCTTGAATTTCCGTAGTTAAAATAGTGAGGGATCATACCATTTGTTCTTTGACCTCCAAATGCACATTTTCAACATGTTGAAACATCTTAATTCTGCTATAATCAAATCAGTTTTCATAAGTGTAGTATCATTGTAATCACCATGATAAGTTCTAGCATTAATATGAGTTATTGTATTTTTCATGGTGAAATAGGTGGAGGTGGTAATGCAATTTGACCTTTCACACTTAAATACATCTTTTCTAAGTGATTAACAACAAAAAATGTTAGGGAAGGGGCACGCCACGATGATGTGAGGTATATGTATAGGATAGTGGTAGTAACAAACTTAGTGACAGCCCTTTTCAGTAATGCTTCTCAACTTGTCAACAAGAATAGAGATTGAGAAAATTGAAGTTCTATTATTCGTGATCCATCAGTGAAGAGATATTCAACATTACCTGAGATGTAGTAGTATTAACTTTATTTCAGCTAAAAGCCATAAAAGTATTACATTGATTATATTAAAACACATAAAATACATACAAATATCGTTAATAGATGATACACATCAGATATTTAGATAAAACCAGATTCATATAATACAATGTTAATTAATCTCCATATTTCCTTATATAATAAAATATATGCATAAAGTCATTAAGAAGCTTTACGAAAATTGGAGACAAAAACAATTAAATCTAACTTGATCACATCTCAATAGAATGCATTCACAATCATTGACACTCATTTCTTGTTGTACAAGGATACACAGAAGTACTGCACAATTTTCTATATTGGCGTTCTAAGGATCATGTGAGCAAATGAAGCAGTTGGTAAAATTATGCCTTCCAATGACAAGACTAGTTTAAGGTTCAGTGGGGGCATCACTCTCGATCTATTTTTCCAGGATCTCAATAGGAAGCTAGGAACATCAAATGCTATTTATTCCTTCAGGTTACTTTTTTTCTGTATTTGCAATGCCTCTCAGTAATGCCTCACACCCTCAAGCTTACACACTGCAATAATCTACTTCTTGCGGGCATTGAACTACTGGGACAAAGGAAGAGAAAATGTTCCTCCGATTCTTTAAGCTGGGGACAATGTGGGCAGTAATTTACAGAGTGTCCTGTTTTGTCCCACTTAAATGTAAATGCTCTTAATGGTAAAGCACCACATCTAAATTGTACATATAAGAGTTTTGCTGGGAAGGGGAAAATTCTATCCATCTATGGTTCAAAATTGGGGAAGCACTTGTGGCTCAGGCACTGCCCTGTTAAACTTCCATTTGTAGATCTATATACACATAGTGCAGGTGACAGAGAACCCCTCTGAGGTGGCCTTATACTTCCTCATGATTGCCAAAGCTCTCTGTTGGAGAATAGTCTTACTCTTCCCCAGTTGCGGCCCTCAGGATAGATTGTCTGCTATTCTTACTCCTAAACAATCAAAATCTTTGACTTGTTCAATTAGGGTACTCTCAATTGTCATCCCATAGGCCTCTGCTTGAACGAAAGCATTCAAAGGAGTCAAATTCCTCCTGTATGCCCATTACCTGAGGTGCTTAGGGTGTGATCAGTGTCCTTCCTGTGCCACACACTCAGATGTAAGAATATGTATGTTACCGCCAGAGTTTAATGTAGCTAATGCTACAGCCTATATGCACTGGTGGAATGCTTGCACATTTGGACACCCCTACAACACTAATTGGTCAACCAAAAAAAGAAGACAGACTTAGGTACCCAATTACTAATGTACTTTCAGATCCAGAAAGCCTTTGCACATAGAGGAATATTCTTTTTCACCACATGGCATCTTAGATTATGAAAGTGAGTAAGACTCCTCATTGGGAAACACATTTTTCTTTCCGGAAAATATATGTACATGGGTCCACCTTTCTAAGGTGTACAGCACTGGAATCATAGCCCACTCCAGAGTGTCATCTGTACCTTTACCTTGTAAAAACAAAAAATGATACACATGCATAAATACAAAGTTAGCTCTTCACAAAGCCTGAGAAACCTCATGCTGTATCATGTATGCCCTGAAGTAAGACCTAGGCACTTATGTGTATTGCCCTAGAAACCATGATATTGGTAATCTGGCCAATATGAAGGGAGCAGTCCTGGCTTTTCATTGTATGTCGTGATTGTAACTAAGAAGACATTTTTACATGGTGCACCCTTTTGTTTTACTAGAGGGTATCTTCAGTTCACACATTGAAGTCCGCCTGCTTCATATTAATCACATTTGCAACTGTAAAATGTGTAAATAAAGCTAACTTTAGGATAAACAGATGTTTGACATGGGCATCTAACCCCAATCCAGGTTATAACTTGTGACTATGTAAAAGGCATCTCTATAAAGAGCATGAGTTTCTGTCATGCTGATGCCTGCGATTACTGTACCTGCGACTGTATACCTGGGCCCCTTGAAAATGGTTACATGCTCACTAAGAAGGAGGATGGGCTGCTTTCTAATTCATTCCAATGTTTCTTCAAAATACATCTCATCCATCTCTGACAGTTCATATCCTGGATCATATGCCCTCAAGCACTTCATTTCAGTCTCCCCACTCCTCCAGAAAATCTCTCCATCTTCTCTCACAGTATCACACATCCCCTGTAGTTCTCTCTATATTATTTCACTTATCCTGCCTCTCTCTGGGTCTTGTGCAGTGCAAATCTGCATCCACATTTTTATTTCTTCTGCAGTTCTCATTTTCACTTGTCCTACTGCACCTCTCAATCTACCTCTTACCTCTCCAGGTGCTCTTCCTGACAAGAGTTCTCCTGTCCCTCTTTCCACTGTCCCACCTCTTCCATTGCTCACCCTTTCACTTATTCTGGAGTTCTCCATCTGTCATCTACAAGAAAGCATGTCTCCCTGTCACTTTTTGTCTTGTTTTTCCTCCACCCCCACCTCTATGCAGATTTCTCTACCACTCCTCTTAGCGTTTTATTCAGCATCTCATCTTTTTTGCTCTGAAACTTTTCATCTTAGTCATCTTCCACACTCTCTCCATTTCTATTAGCTCTCCCATTCAGCTGTCATTGTGCAGCTCTCCCTTCACTCTCTTACCGCTCTTCCAGAACTCACTCAGCCATCTCATCTCTTTCCAAACAGCTCTCCTGTTACCTGCTTACCTCTCCACTTGCATCATACTTTAATATAATTTTCTTTTATCTCTCTCCATAGACTTGTCACATCTCATGCAGTTCTCCCAGCTCTCCCTCTACCATTTCACCTCTCCTCTTGCAGGTCTCTCTATCATCTCTTGCAGATTTCTGATGACTATTCTCTACCTGCTCCCCTCCATCCCTCATGCAGCTTTCTCCCCCAGTATCACCTCACCTGAAACACTGACACTTGTCCTCTTTCCTTCAAACATCTTAGCTTTCTTGTGCCTCTCAATTCAATTCAATTCAATTCAATTATTTATTTATTTTGTTTTGGAATTCCTACGGAGGTCCACAAAAACACACCAACAATTAAAAGGGCAAACTTTACATACAATACAAAATTCTTCCTTATACATTGCTATAAAAATTATATCAAACATACTAAGAAATGTGCAGATAATGCTATAAATACATAAGACAATCAAATAACCCGACCAATAAAAAATGCTTATATCAAACATACTATAAAATGTGCAAATAATGCTATGAATACATGAAACAATCAAATAACCAACCAGTTGGTATTAAATCATAACCAGAAAGCTACTGTTAGAAAATTTTCTAGTAAATAGGCAAAAATGTTTTAAAAAATTGATATATCTTAAAACAAACCATTTCATTCGGAGGGACAAGACCAAAGATTGTGCGTCCTGAGCCGAGTGAATATTAAATCTGATAAAAACTGGTTTTAAGAACACTCGCCTGGCACTTTGCAGCTTTGAACATACAAATAAGACATGATTTAGATCTTGGATTTGCAACTGGCACAATTCACAAATTCTCTTCTCTCTAGGTGTCTTATCCCAGATGCCAGTAACATCTCTTAGAGGCAGCAGATTAAGTCTGAGTAGGAGTATCAGCCTTCTAATCCCGTGAGGGATATTCCAAGTTAAATAAGGCTGTGGTTTATTCCCCAAAGTGCTCCCACTGACCGCCACATTACTGGACCTGGACTGGCTTAAAGCAGCGTCTCTCGCCAAACTGATAGGAGATCTAAACTTCTTTAAGAACTGTTTCAGAACAGATTTAGACATAAAAGAAACGGAATTTAAACTAAGACCGAAAGTATCATTTGCACATACAAAAGACCTAAAAAACCTTGATTGTTCTTTTAGTGTGCCAAAGATTTCTATTCTCAGGGCGGCCCTAAGTGTACCCTCTTCCCCCCGAAGGAGGGAGTTACCCCACCTGAGAACCGCTGCCTGGGCTAAAATGAAGGACGAGACTAATCCAAATTCAAGGCGCAGTACATGTGGGGCAGCCAAAGAGTTTAAATTGCAAATTTGACGCATAATTCGTCCTTCCGCCTTATCAAACGAGAGCCAATGATTCATGTCCAACACCTCGGCAGCATATATTAATGAGGGAGGGATTTTGACCTTAAAAACAGATAAGACATGGCTAAAATGGCGTCTCCCGCAAGTTTTATAAAATCCGTTTAATGCACTTGCCTGGGAGACAGCTTTACTAACACAATGTTTAGTATGCTCCAAGTCTCAACCTGTTTTGGAAAAAACTTTCCCTAAGTATACATACGAGTCAACCAGTTCCAGTTTTTCAGAACCAAGCATCCACCTTAGACATCTCTTTATTTTAAGCCCCTTCTTGCGAAAAACCAAAATCTTGCTTTTGCAATATTAATTTTCAAGACGTGAGCCTCTGCATATTTACTTAAAGCATCCAGACGACGTTGCAGGCCAATGGGCGTTAGATCGAATATTGCAACATCGTCAGCTTATAATAGAGCGCCAATGGACATTGTACCAATTTTGGGGGCATCCCCCCTTACAGAGTTCAGAGCACCAGGGAGATCAGCGATATACAAAGAAAATAAAAGTGGTGCCAATAGACAACCCTGCTTAAGCCCATTATGCGTTCTAATTTTACATGATAACCCCCGCGAACCTCCCATCAGAACCTGGCACCAGGTGTCTGTATGCAATTCCATAATCAGACCCAAAAGATGATTAGGTATGCCAAGGAAGACAAGTTTTCTCCACAGCGTCCGACGGTCCACCTTGTCGAACGCTGTGGAGAAATCGATAAAAGCTGTATAAATTGGCATCCCTCGGGAGAAAACATATTTCTCTACAATTGTCTGAACAACCGCTATATTATCCAGGGTGCCATGGTTCTTTCTAAAGCCAGCTTGTTCCGGTGGAAGAATATCCTGATCATAAACCCATTGTTGCAAATGGCATAATATGCTTTTTGCAAATAGTTTGCCTGAGGCATCCAGGAGGGCAATCTGTCTAAAACTAGTCGGCACCGTTTTCGGTCCTTTTTTATACAGGGGGACTATAATGCTTCCCTTCCAAGAGGGGGGGATTTTATTCATAAAGAAACAATATTTAAAAAGTGGCTCTAAAAAATCACCCCATGCTTCTGGCTCCTTTTTGATTAATGCAATTGGGATTCCATCCGGCCCTTGTGCGCCGGAGGTTCTAGCAATCTTTATATACTTTACCAATTCCTTTCCTGACGGGGGACCAAATTCAGTAAATTCAGTAGACACGGGTTTAACCCCATCAGTCATCACGGGAGAAACTGGGCTATTATTTCCATACAATAGGGAGATGTAATCCACCCAGTCCTTTTCTGGAATCGGTATGGGTGTAGCTCTCTGCCTTGAATCGCAATATTCAGCGATCAAGTGCCAATATTTTCTTGAATCCTTGGCCCTTGCGGCTTCCCTCAGCCCTATCCACTTAGCATCAAGCTCCCTTCTTTTTTCACTGAGCATGAGGCGTCTTCTCACTCGCTTAAGGCGATTGATTTCCTGCTGCCGGCCAAAGAGGAAATTAATATGCTGTTTTCGAACAAGATGGTTAATTGCTTGTTTTAAAGATATCATATAGGACATATCTTGTTTATACGGGCGAGGTTCAGAAGATGTGGAGCTTAGATTACAAATCTTCTTCATTTGAGCCTCAAAGAAGGGTATAACGTTGGAATGAGTAATACCCTGCTTTTCTACATAAGCCATCTTCACAATGGAGCCTACTTCAGCATTTATTTTTTTTGCGTCCAAAAGGACCGACCATTTGCTTTGTTAAAAGTGGCCGTGCCCTGACCGGCGTTCCCCAAGTCCAATGAGGGTAGATCAAAGGCCACTGTCATACCCACTATACTATGGTCACTCCATATCGACGGGCTAACAAAAAAATTATCACAGGCCCCAAACATTTGGTAGGAAACAATCACATAATCTAAAAGGCTCTGAGTATGTTGAGAATGAAAGGTAAAATGGGCTATTTTATCAACGGGCACTCTCCCATTTAGGATGACAAGATCTAGACTTCTAATGCTATCAAGCAAAAGAAACCCCCGCTTATCTGTTTTTACTTTATTTGGTAATAAAATCTCAGGAATGTGCCAAATTTCCTCTTTGTCAGTATTGGCATAAATCCCAGAGGCAGAGTTCGAAACTTTAGCATTTAAGTCCCCCACTAATATCACTAGGGGGCAATCTTCCCTGGTAGCTATATCCTGAATAAAAGAAAAAAATACAGGCAAAAGATGATCAAAATGTTTCCCAGGGGGGATATACAAGTTTGCCACAAGGAAGGAAGTGGGCATGTCAGAATCTCCCAGACATGCCAACTTCACGCATATACAGAGGTTTGAGGGGTGGGAAAAAACCTTCTGATTCCAATTAATGGAGTTTTTAAGCAAAATAGAAACCCCCCCACTAGCATGTCCCCTTTCCGATCGCTTAGCATAGCAAGAGTATACAAAATAGCCATCACATTCAAACTCTTTACAGGACCACGTTTCTTGTAAGCATATAATTATAGGCTTCATAACTTTTAAGGAATTTAATTTTGTTTCATTGGGTCCCAGACCGGCCATATTCCAAGACAAGAGTAGCCCATCCAGGCTACCTCAACGGAGCACTCCTTACTGCTTCCGCATGAGTGTTATTCAGGGCTCTTGCAACCCAACTCCACTGGGCGAATTCATCTTCTATATCTGGAGTCTGAGGGGCAACTGCCACATTGGGCACAACATTTATTAAACGCCCCCTCCAGTCCACGGAAACCACTATATCTTTAGGATTGCCCACAGAATACTCGGTATCGGGGCCCAATGCATCTAGCGCCACTGAATTAGTAGCCTTAAGAACTTTCAGATTTTGGCTTTTGGGGCCGCAATTTGATTTTCCTCATATTCATTAACAGGAGTTATATCGAGCCCTCGTTTAAAAAAATACTCACAGTTCTTTAAATCCAGGTTGGCCACTATCAGGGAACAAAAGGTGACCCTAGAGTACGGAACAGTGTCATGTACATTAATCATCACATTTAAAATATCCTTACTAGCTATCAGCTTTAATGACTCAAGTTCCGAGAATAAGCTAAGAATGTAACCTCTATTTACCGGGGTGGATTCATTATCAAATAGCCAGATGAAATCCACCATGGGAGATAAACCGGGCTGTACCTTACTAGTTTTCTTTGGAGCGTCTCTCCAGGGAATCCATAAAGGGACCCTATCCGTAAAGCTGGCAACTTGCGTCCCACCATGGTGTTGGATATTCGAGTCTGAGACTGTATTAAGAGTTGGGACCTCAGTATTTCTATCAGACGGAAATGAGTTCCCTATGTGGGTTCTATTCGGCCCAATCTGTGGTGTAATTGGGGTTTGGGGCCCTCCCTCTTGGTTACCGTCCCCCCTGGGATCAGTGGAGTCAATGGCCCCAGTCCCTATATGCAGCGAGGGGACCCCATAACCCATGTGCATTTCCCCTCCCAATGAATCCACTAACTCCTTAGAGGAGGGCTGGATTCCTTGGAGGGATTGCAACGACCGGGTTAAAGGAGATACTCCCGGTCCCGAGTCCCCCAAACTCCCAGTTAATGCCGTGGGCGCTCTGATAGATTCCCTTAGGTTGCCATCTGCTAGTGGAGTTTTAGGGCCTTCCTTCTCCGATATTAAATGGGTATCGCTCTGGCTTTCCAAAATCCGGGAAAAGTGCAGTTTTGACACTTTCCGTTTGGAAAATCGTCTAATTTTTTGTGTTTCTTTTTTGTGTTTTCCCCCTTATGTTTTGATACTAGGCTATCCCTCTTACCTACTTTCTGTCCTCCCTTCCCTGACAATGTGGGAGAGTACACCTGAATAGTGGTAGGAGAGGTTAGCGCCTCCCCCTCCCCACCCGCCCTCCCCACCTGCTTAGATTGCTTGGCATGGCCCCTGATTTTCTCAATTTCTCCGGCGCCCCCCAATCTACACTTTTTAAACAGAGGGAAGATTTTCAAGATGGACTTTTCCAAAGGGGGACTCAGTTCGACCTCCTCAAATAATGTGCTTAAGCATAACTCTTCCTTTTCAAGATTACATACAGGAGCCATGGGGGACGCCAGGACGAGAGGAGTTCCTACCTGTACGGAGACGTCTCTCGACTCTCCCGAGGGAGGTATGGTACAGGCCTATCACTTGGCCGTTCTTCCACGTGGGGGAGAATCGTAGGGATAGATTTAGCGGTAACAGACTTATTTCCTTTTGCATTTCAAATAGCATTACAGAAATCATTTCCAGTATGTGGTCAGAACTCAGTACAGATTTCTCTAATAGGGACAGTATGGAGTTTAAAATGTTTTCAATACACACAAGATATTCTGAGGGCACCCTCTCTCTCATTTCCCCATTTCGGTTGAGAATCAGGCAAGAATACATCATGGACAGACTCCATAGAGGTACCAATCAAATGACTTGTACTGCTGTATAAGAGAGGCATGGAAAGGCGCCTAGGAGAGGAGCTTACAATTGGAGTATTGACACCTCTATGACTACTCATTAACTGATTGTCTTTATACCTACAGTGAAAATGGTCTCCCCAGGCCCTTTTTTGTGCTTCTATGTCAATGTCGGGGAGTGTAACATTGCCTTCTCCACCGTGGGAGCGCCAAGGTGATCAACCAGGTCACCTAAAAGATCTTCTTAGTTTATGACTGGGGGAGGAGGAGAGCACTCGGCCAGATCGCAATTTTCTAGAAGTCATCTCGCTCTGGGTTTGAGTTTCGGGCTTGCCTAGTTGATTCCTGCCACCACACGGTTAAGCGCTTAATCACCTGGTTAGAAGAGCTGTGGCCCCCAGTGCCTCCAATACTGGCCCTGGAGCCAAGACACAGCACCAAGGACGGGCAAACCAGGCCGAATCGGGGCCCCCCCCGAAGTCACACTATACAATGCTCCACAGCTGCACAGCCACCTCTTGCTCGCTTGCTCTGCGTCCGCTCCACTGGTGGCAGAAGTTTAATATCATTGTGCTCTCTACTCACTGTTGCTGCTTAGGCTTAGGCTTGCAGTTCTCCAAGCTTGCAGCTCTTCAGGCACTCCACAAGCACTCTGCTCACCAGCAACAGCACGGCCGGTGAGGGAATAGATAGCAGCAGGAGCAAGGATGTCCAAATCAGATAATGCCAATGCCAGACTTTCTTGGAGGCCAATATGTTTCACTGGTGTCAGAAGCACTGGATATTTACGCAGATACTCCACTTTTCCCAGCAAGGGCAGGCTTTCTCCGGGGGCTCCGGGGGCTCCTTCACCCCCTTTGCTCCTCCAAGATCTGTGGGCTGAAGTACTCTTTGAAAGGTTTTTTGTCAAATTTGGGCGAGTGGGACCAATCAGGTGATTACAGGCTGCACTCAGAGCTACACGGGCCGAATCCGCGAACCACCCGTAGCACACACTTAGCACCGCTGACTGTCAGCGACCGCACTCGCCGGGTCGACTTTACCACTTTACCAGGGGAGAAGTGAGGCTGTAGATGCCACCGCTAAGCTGAGCTGAGCTGAGCTGAGGAGCCTCGTTGTCTGTGCCCAGTTCTTCCAGTTCCCGGTTCCCCCCGGTGCTTCCCGGTGCTTCCCGGTGCTCGGGCACAGGCTCAAGGGGTTCTTTCGAGGGGAGCACTCCACAATGAACATAAATAAATAAAAGATGTAAAACTGGAGCTCCCCTGCGCCACTCGCTGCTTTTGGCGTTTCGCGCTCCTCCGCTCCACTTCACGTTTTGCCACTTCACTGCCTCTCATTTCTCCCATATCTCTCTCCTCCCTCTCAGCTCTCATGCCGCCCCCGCAACCCATCTCTAGCTCTCCCAGTCACTTTTAGTTCTGTAGGTATTCCTCTACACGCTTACCTCTTGTACAAATCCACTTTTGTAGCTTTAATATCTCTTTTTCATTTAGTTTTCCCTTCATCATTTCACCCACTTTCATGTGGCTCCTTCTGTTGCCTCTCTGGCAGGGAATATTTCCCAAACAGGAAAGAGATAGACACATTCTTTCTTTTCTGAAAAACTGGAAAAATATGTGGCACCCAAAATATTAGGCTCTCCCGCGTGGTGAGGGGACAGTTCTACCACACAGACCCTCGACATACACACCTGAGTGCCAAAGATTGGAGCTTGATAAGCTGGGACTTTGTAAAGTTGTTTTTCAAAGCAAGACCCTTCCATTCTCTGAAATGGTAAAGACCAACCCAAAAGTCAGGATTGATTTAGGATAGCAGAATTTACACCCTTTATGTAGAGTTGGCTCAGTCCCTCACTCTGCTGTAGTCAACAAGCATGACTCTATCAGAGAAACTTTGCCAATAAATATGTGCACTGTAAAATGGCCCTTATTAGTGGACAGGATGTCTGTGGAGCCAGTTCAGGCAAGAGCTTCATTCAAAACACCCCAGCCAGCTTCTCTACTCAGTCCAAATGACCTCTCTGGAATGCTGTAATATAATATTCCAAGGTTGCTGAGCTTTAAACAATGAGCACTAGCCGAGTGACATCATTGACATCATGTTCCAGGACATCAAACTTTTCCCTCCAAAATAACACAGCAAAAGGTTAAATAAATATGTAAATATGGCCTATACCTTATACACATTAATGAAATAGCACTTATTGTTAGTGTCACAAGAGTACATAGATTATAAAAAAAAACATAAACTTAAGTAAGATAAATACAATAAAAAAACATATTAATACATGAATAACAATAGTCAAAGAAACATCATGAACCAAGATATTCACTGACAAAAATCTTTGAGATCAGCAGGAGCTTTGCGAATTCTACTTCTCCTCCTGCCCCTATCAAAAATGTTCTGCCCATCCTTAAGGAAATCCCTTTCCTACCATCTATCTATGCTTTTTTTCTTTTAATAATGTTTATTAAGTTTTGCAATCAGACATACAGAGGTATAGAAACCAAAAAAGGATACATATTTTGTTTGCTTCAATTTGCATTTCAGTCCCCCCATGGTGGGGTCGACAGAACATGTACAAAGCAATAATCATGTACCAGCAACATTGATCCTTGTCTAAATCTTTCCAAAATATTTTGAACATAATAGCTGTACCATGTCGTACTATCAAACATTATCCATTATAACTGGTGTGACAGTCTGGTGGTTACCATACATATGAAACAACTATCTTTGCAGCATGCTAATATCGAATACTGCGAGGTACATGAGCAAATGTTAACTTCGATGGTGGCGGGGGGGAGGTTGCTCAGTCTAATTTCCACACAATAGGCCAGATGTGTTGGGGCCTTGACAAAGTTATAGACAATCTGACTCCGTATGCAGCGTGTGTGTGCACACGGGAGGATGCTTCCCTTCATAAAGCACGTGTATATATATGTACCCTTCTGGGTGGCCCAGCGACCTATGATTGTAATGCCGCTGGTGTATTACGAGTTAGTGTGTGTCCCGCTAAGTTTGGATTCTATGGTGGATAAATAGTTTCGCCAGTCTGCAGGTTGAGTCCGAGATGGCGGTCATGGAGTTTCAGAAGCCGGTATTTCGTGTTCGCCAATCAAGGCCCGGCGGAGGGCCACCAACCAAACTTGGATGGAGGGGCCCACCAGTGATTTCCAGGCCATTGCTAGTGTGCGTTTAGCCAAGACCAGTGCTAAGTCTAGGAACTTGTTGAGGTTCTTGCAGCGTGCATTGCAATTCGTAATGCCAAGTAGGAAATGTGCACCCAGGGCTGCAATTGGAGTTTCCGTTGCTGATGTTAATATTTCCGAGACCTCCCTCCAGAATGATATAAGTTGAGGACATGTCCAGACCATTTGTAAAAAAGTGGCATCCGTAGTCTGGCATCTAGGACAGATATCTATAGATGTTGGATACATACGTTCCAATTTATGCAGGGTCAAATACGTATGATGCAAATAATTGAATTAGGTGTATTTTAATCTAGCATTTGTGGATATAATCTTAGGAATTCATACACATTGCGCCCACTGTTTGTCGGTGATTTCGATGGATAGTGCTGTGCTCCAAAATTCACGTAATGGTGTTAGTGAGAGGACCGTGTCTGCTCTAAGGGAATTGTTAATGGCTGTAATAGCCTTCCTGCCCGTCCCGTGTGTCAGTAATGTCTGTAGGGCTCCGGAGGTTGTGGGCTCAGTGCTTATGTCCCCCCAAATTCGTGATGCCTGTTGCTTTAGTGCCGCATATAATAGGAACGATCCTGGTGACACACCTTAATCGTCCATCAGGGTGTCAAAATCACATAGGGTTGAGTCTGTGAACAAATCTCCACATGTGGCTAGACCGGCTGCCCGCCATTCAGCCAGTTCTGGGCTCTTTAGGCGAGGTATGGACCTGTTAACGTCTCAAGGGGGAGATCCGGAGCATACGGTGGCGGTCGTCGACTGGGCAGTACATATCTTGTCCAAGCACTATGGGCTGCCAACATCAGGATACATCTGTGGTTCCTTTGTAGTGGCGTTTTGGTCCCTGACAGCCATTCAAGCAAGGCTGGCTGTTTCAGTGTTATTGCCCAGGCGTCCAATTTGGATAAATTATCTTTTGCAAGCCAACGCATAAGCCATTGGAGTTGCGCAGCTGCATAATATAGTTTGTAATTGGGGGCTCCTAGTCCACCCTCCGATAAGGGAAGATGTAACTTTGAGAGTGCTACCCTTGCCCTGAAACCGCACCATATCAGGGACACAATCAACGTTCACAGGTCTTGGAATATTTTCTGGGGTAACCTATAAGGGAGAACTGTAAAAAAATTAAAGAAGCCTAGGGAGTATAAGCATCTTGGAGATGGCTATCCAGCCTATGGGGGATAATGGAAGATTGATCCAGAACGGCAGTGTAGCCCTAGCGCAGGCGATCACTTTACCCAGGTTGCCGTCAATAAGGTCAGTCGAGGAGTGATAAATCTGGACCCCTAAATATTTAAAAGAGTCAAATGCTCTGATAAGGGCGGCGTGAGGTTGCTGTTGTCTCTGTGGTACAGGTAAGGGTGACATTGGGAACAGAACGGATTTAGCCCAGTTTATTTTCAGGCCAGATAATCGTGCATGGGCGTCTAACAATTCAATTAGACCTCGAAGGGCCTCGTTCTGATTACAGAGGTAAATCAACGCGTCAGCTACTTAGAGGGAAACTATGTGCCACTGTGTGTGTACTCGTATGCCCCAGTCCAGGACACAACTGCGTAGTGGGCTCGCCAAAGGCTCCATGGCCAGTGCAAAAATAATTGGCGAAAGCGGGCAACCCTGTCTGGTGCCCCTCTCTATTTTGAAAGATGGTGAGACAATGTGACCCGTCCTCACCCGAGCCCGTGGGCTGGTGTTTAGTGTCTTCACCGATCTTAAAAACTTGGGACCTATACCGAACCTTGCCAACACTGCCAGCAGATAGTCCCATCCCAAGGTATTGAATGCTTTCTCAATATCCAAGGCTGCGATCCAGTGCTGTTCGCTTGTCATTTGTGCCCATTCTAACAATTTGAATAGTCGACGGAGGTTCAGTTCCGTGTTTCTGCCTGGGATAAACCCATTCTGGTCCATATGTACCAATAATGGGACAATGTCTAATAGCCTGTTGGCCAACAATTTACCTAAGATTTTACAATCTGAGTTTAATAAAGACAACGGATGGTAAGAACTCATGAAGAGAGGATTTCTACCGGGTTTTGGGAGTACCACCAATATTGCTTCACGGAGAGAGGGTGGTAATATACCCCTATCGAATGATTCCCTATAGACGGTGAGTAAGCGGGGGACCAACCGCGTTGAGTATGTGGTGTAAAATTCTGAGGGCCATCCGTCCATCCCAGGGGTTTTACCACTGGATAACTGTTTAATAGTTTCAGAAATTTCAGCTTCCATGATGGGGGTCTGCAGTGCTGCATAGTGAGCCTGTGTTACCTGCGTAAGAGCCGCTTGTTCTAGGAAAGTTTGCATTACCTGAGGGTCACCCGGTTCAGGGGCTTTGTAAAGTGCCATGTAATATTTATGGAAGGAGTCATTGATCTGTTCTTGTGTATTTACTAAATGGCCTTCTGAGGCATAAATAGCAGTGATGGGGGCTGCTTGAGGTTGCTTTTCAACAGCCATGCTAGTGTTTTGCCTGCTTTGTCGCCCTCTGCATGTCTCCTAGCTAAATACTGTTTGTAATCTAGATCAAATAATTTGTCCTGTGTTTCCTTATGAGTTAATCTGGCTTTGGTAAGCAAGGGTATTATGTGCGGGTCAGTAGGGGCTATATGTTCACAGTGTTTTATTTCGGCTTCTAGTTCATGTAATTCCCTGGAGAGAGACATGCGAGAACCATAGACTGTTTGAATGACTTGTCCGCGCAGAACAACCTTGAGTGCATCCTACTCAATGCCTGCATCTGTTGCTGGTCCCTCATTGGTCTGAAAATATGCCGTTATAGATTGCGATATAGAGGCACTTAGAGTGGGATCACGGAGCACCTCCCGGGGGAGGCGCCAGGTTGGTATACTGGGTCTGCATGTACCCCAGGATAACTGAAGTTGTAGAGGGTTGTTGTCCGAGAGTGTATGGGCTGAGTATTCAGCATGAGATACCTGGGCCAAAGCCGATTCTGAGCAGTAAATGACATCAATTCTTGTGTACAGGTCGTAGAGTTTAGAATAGTGTGAGTATGTCCATTCTGTGGGATGTTTAGCGCGCCAACCATCAGTCAATTGCATTTGGGTAGCCCAAGTCGACATGTGATGTGCGAGTCCAATAGCCTGTGCCCCCGGAAGTGGAGGACGAGAGTGATCCAAGGCAAGATCGGAGACGCCATTATAATCTCCCCCCCCCAATAAATTGGTACAGACGTATCTCTCAGAAGTGCTAGGGTTAATATCTGTAGGAATGTGGATTGACCTGAATTAGGCACATATAGTGAGACCAACGTCATTGGACGGCCGTCTACAGAACCCGCCAAGATTGCATATCGGCCCTGGAGATCAACTCGTGTATGTAGTGTCTGTAGTGGAATCCCTGGGGCCACCCAGATCAAGGCACCTCTGGCATATCCAGAATACATCGTCCCAATTACAGTGCCCCTCCAGAGCTTGCTCAATGATTTGAGTGTTAAGATGGGTCTCTTGTAAAAGTGCTATAGATATTTTGTGCCTGCGCAAATATTGATAAACCTTGTGTCGTTTGACACAGCCGGCCAATCCGCGCACATTCCAGGTCAGCAATAGATAACTATTTTCCTGCATTTATGAAGTCAATAGCGAAGGACAGGAGAACAAAGGGAAGGAAATTACACAAACGTGGGTAGCAATATAAATTTGGACTCCCCCCATGCATCCTAAGTTTGATCAGTGTATGAATAGCAGCGCAACTAGCATGTGTAATATATAATCATATTGTATAGACAGACACTAAAAAGCAAACAATAAACCAAACCCCCAATCCCAGGCCTAATTGCCAACGGGCAAAAGGCCATCTGCACTTACATGCAAACATATTAAACTTAAAAGAAAGAAATACAATCAACTGAAATCAAGATAAGTCTATGACAGTCACTTATCGTGTGTGGGGCATGTTATAGCTTCTTCTTTACAACCATGTACTCCTTATCCGCCATATTTGAACGTGCGTGAATGAGCCGGGAAAGACTTTGGATGGTAGACACCAGTAAGTTATTTCATCTGCATAGATTTCTTCGTTATGGCCCTGGAGCATATCATATATGGCTCACATAGCTGCGGTTTGTTAACCCAGTTAATCCAAGGTTTGTGGAGTCACGGTGGGACCACCATGTTTCTCTGCTTGCTTGAGAGCTTGCTCTCTTTCCTTTGCCGCTTGAGCTTTTGTGGGGCGCTGTCCTTGGCCCAGGCCGCAGCGTCCGCGATGCGTGACCTTTTTCCATTGCTGGCGGGGTCCCGTTGTTGTCCTTGAAGCTGGCGCCAAGCCATTCTACTCTATCCAGTTCCAGGCATCCTCAGGGGTGTGGCAAAAGACAGCAGCATTACCCTTGTGTTGTATACGCAGAGAGGCAGGATATTGCAATGCATACTTTATTTCATGTTCACGAAGGCATCGTTTTACTTCCATGAAGGAGGACCTGTGACGCTGCACTGATATCATATAGTCCGGGTAAATGTGTCTTTCTGCGTTCTCTATTGCCCATGGGCCCCGGGCTCTCTTTACCTGTAGAATGTGGTCCTTGTTGCGGTAGTTGAAGGGGCGTGCAACCACTGGTCTGGGGGGTTGCCCGGTCGAGGGGGGCCCCCCCGGTACTCTATGAGCGCTTTCTACAGGAAAGAACTTGGAGTGCTTGCCTTGAAGGATAACTTCCGAGAACCAGGTTTCAAGGTACAATTCCATACTGTGTCCTTCGATACGTTCCGGCAGTCCCACTACGAGCACATTATTTCTTTGTGATCTGCCTTCCTGGTCGTTGACACGAGTCTTGAGATATTCCACCTCTTCCTGCAGTGTTTTAATTTGGGCTGTTGATGAAGCCACGGAAAGTTTAACAGAGGCTATTGTCGATTCTACGTCCTCCACTCTATCCTTCAATTTTTTATGGTAGTCACGTAAGAATCCCAGCTCAGCACATAGTGTGTCTATTTTGGGGACTAAAGTGCCTTTAATGTCCATTACAGCAGCCATAAGTTCATCAAGGCGGTGCGAGAGGTCTGCCTGGGGCATGGGCTGCACTATTGGTGGCTGCACGGTGCCCTGAGCACCAGGAGGTGGGCCCTGTGTATTATTAGTATGTGGCTATTGCTAGTCTGTTTTAGGTTTGCCCATCGTGGTGGTGACGGTGCTCCGCGGACTCCATGAGAGAAATTCGCCTTAGGCTAGACGTATACATGGCACTGTCCTGCGTAACACTAGACAGAGCGGTGTCGTTTCGCAAATCGTCCAGTCTGTGCCCAGTTTCTGAGCTGGATTATGTTGGAAGGCCCAGATCTCACCCCTCCACTGGTTTAGACTATACTGCTGTGTGGTAGCGCAAGATGCCGTTTGTAAACAGCAGAGAAAGGAGTGGCAGATAATTCGGTGCAAGCAGTGAAATGGTGAGCACAAGCTGTGAAACAGTGGGGCAGAGCAGAGGTTCCAATGCCTACTGGCGCAGTTTGGATGAAGTGTTGCCTGGTGCAGCCATTGAGGAAGGCTGCTCTGTTGCACTTTGCGGTGCAAGGTCACGTGGTGGCAAGTATCGGACCTGTTGCTCTTTAGGCGCAGCAGGGCCCCGTAGGCCTCTGGGCCTCCCCTGCAGCGCCGGCAGACTCAGTGAGCTTATGCTTTGTCCAGGGATGAGAGGGATCACCACAACATGGGGACCAAGTCGCTCACGCTGGTGTCAGGCAATGAGTCCCAAAGTAGAGGGCCTCAGCTGCGTGGAAGCGTAAAGCGGCTTATCAGCTGTAGTCGGCAAACTCACCTCCGGGAGCCTGATGGGATTCCGTCTCAGTGCTGGAGTAGTGTTGGGGTCTCGTGGTTGCAATGTGGCGTGCGGCTCTGAACCCTGGATGCTGTCTCGCAGCTGTGATCCTGGGTAGGCGGGTGGGGGACATGGCCCGCACCAGCTCGAGCGCTCCGCTCTCGGCCACACCTCCACGCAAGTACGGGGGGAAGCATAGCGGACCTCAGGACCTAGGCTGCCGCGTGCGCGCCGCACTACCCCTTGTCGGTGGTGAATTCTGAGGGGTGCAGAGCGATCGTGGCACACCCAGAAGTAGTTTATTGCCGATTTCAGAGGTTGCTGGCAGGTTTATGCCAGCTCAATGCAGGATTATTGGCGGTTCGGTGCGGAGCGAGCTGCAGAAGCGTCTGCTCACGTTGCCATCTTGGACATGCCCCCGCCATCTATCTATGTTATGAGATAAGTCAGCCTCTTCTTCAGCTCCGATGTTTTCTAGTGCATCTTTCTCTACCTGGTTCAGATTTCACACTCTTCCATCATTAGTCTTGATGGCGTTCTTAAAATGCTGAACTACTTTGGGCCTAATTACAAATCTGGTGGTCCGCGGACTGCTAGACTCATGGTGGGGCAGCAGTGGTGGTCTTATGACTGCCAAATTATGACCCTAGTGGTCATGTCACGCTGGCAGTGGCGCAGCATTCCAGAGTCATCATATGCTTGGCGGGACTGGCATGGTCCCCCCATGCATATAACGAGTTTCCTCTCCCCCAGGGTTTTCATGGGGTTCCTCCTCCATGAAAACCCTGGCGGAGAGGAAACAAAGGGCGCCCTACAGGGAACCCATGAGCCTCACGCCCTGTGAATGCACACAGAGGGCACAACACGTGCCCCTCTGTGTGCATGCACAGTGGTTCCAGCACAAAGGTAAAGAAGAAAAGAATGGCAAGGAGGAAAAGATATATTTATATCTATTTAACCATAGGGAACTTCATATTGCCCTATTAACAGTACATAGTCCTGTTACAGGACTATGTACTGTTAATAGGGCAATATGAAGTTCCTATGGTTAAATAGATATAAATATATCTTTTCCTCCTTGCCATTCTTTTCTTCTTTACCTTTGTGTAGTATTTGGCCCAGGTATAGGAGGGTAATTTGGGTAAACCCCTACATATTTTTTGAATACAGAGGTTCCAGCACGGCATGGACCTTTCAGTCCATGCTGTTCTGGAACTGTTTTTGATGTTCCCATTGTGGTGCCTATTTTATAGGGACAGCCGTGGGACGTCAAAGGAATCGCCCGCCAATGACTAAAAAAAATCATGATATGGCAGGTGGTTCTCACACGGATTTGTTGGTGCGGCAGTGGGCCGGTCCCACCACCGCACTGTTCAACTCATAATGGGCCCCTAAGTGTACCTTTGTGAATTTGGACCATTGAGTGCATCCAACGGGAGTTCTAATTTTTACACTGTCTCCAATATTTTTCATGGTGTCTTTTACTCTCTTAGTTCAGTCAAAATATTCCTTTCTATTCTTCTGCATACATAGTTCTTTCCCACACCAGTCTCCCAACCAATAAATGTGATTCCTTTAGCCCGCTTCATCCACCTAGGACTCAGCAATGTACTTCGAGAGCGACCTTTAAAAAGCTCAAAAGGCGACTTCCCCGTGGAGGAATGGGGAGACGTGCAGTAAGCTGTGATTAGTTCTTGGAAAGCTTTTCTTCAATCTATATTATTAGCCTTGGCTAATTTAATGTTCTCCTTCAACACTGTATTAAACCTCTCGATAGCTCCATTAGTTTCTGGATGATATACTGAAAAGTTTTGATGTTCAATTCCACCATTTTTTAAGTAGTCTACAAATTCAGCCAAACAAAATTGCGTACCGTTGTCTGACAAGAGAGAATTGGGAAGGCTCTCTCTTTTGAAGACTGCATTTGGAAATTTTATGATACAAGATGACAATATGTCCAACTCACAACTAATCTCGAACCACCTAGAGTATAAGTGAAGAAGAACGATTAAGTAATGTGTACAATGCTCTCCCTTCTGCGTACCTACAGTGTATATGGCCACTTCATCCCAAGGATGACAAGGACGTTTCCTGCACACCCATGGTACATGTCTTGTGACCAAAATCACGTCACTGTTGTTACATTGAACACAATTCCTCACATCTCTTTCAACTTCAATGTCAATTCCCAGCCACACATACTAGACCTTAGTCTTTCCTTTGTTTTAACACTCCAAGATGACCCTCATGAGCTAATGATATCAGTCTGTTCCTGAGGTTCACTGTGGAAGAAGTCTAGCACCACACAAAAGAATGTCATCTTCCACCACCAACTCATCCTTAATCATGGACCAGGGTCTGGACAGTGAATTGACTTTTCCACACTTTTTTGACTCACGTAAAACACCAGTGTTAGAACTGGGGTTTTTCGTTGTCAGAGTATGCACCATGTACAAGTAGGAACCACCTCTCTGGTCAGGGTAAGCTAGATACACACTAAAAGATAACCTGTTTTCACCCTTTGGTAGCTTGGCACAGAGCAGTCAGGTTTATATAAAGAGGCAATGTATAAGTATGTGTGCAACACACAAACACAGTAACACACTGCAAACACCACAAAAATACACCACAGTGGGTTAATAAAATAGATTATATTTTTTAAGTAAAACAAGACCAAATGACAAAAATCCAATAAGTTGAACTGGAATTATGAATCTTTAAAAAATAAATTAAAAAGTAGTGCATGGGGTAAATCCAAAGGTCATACCTATTGCGATGGAGAGCAGGTTGGCACAGTACTCATGCAGGTTCCGCTGAAAAAGTACCTTGAATGGAGCAAGCATCAACATTGAAGAGTCGATGCATAGGTTCCGATCCATGCAGGTGATGAAGGCTTCATCGACGAACCCCTTTACGATGCAGACGATGTGAACTGTTCAATGTCGTTGAGCCGCACAGTCTATTGAAGCGATGTTGTTTGTCGGCTTCTGCGTCAGCATTGAAGGGCAATGTGTCAGCTGCGATTGTCACTGTGTCGATTTTGATTTTTCCTGCACAGCAAAAGCTCTCTTTCAAAGGACCAGGTCTGGATTAGCACCACTTGGCAGGGCAGGACTCACAGATTCTGCACACACAAAAAGAAAAAGGAGGAAATTTGAGTATTCTGTAAAAACAGGAATATCGTGTTGGAAAAACGCAAGGCTTTATAAAATTGCCCTCACCCACTACTAGTAGCATGCTTCATCATAGGCGGCTACAACATCTCTGCGCAGACCAACGCCTGGGATGGAGCAAAGTGATATAGATGACACAATACATACATGTTTAAAGGGATCTACTTAGCTGAACAATAAACAAAGAAAATATTAAAATTACCTCTGGGATGGCCTAAGCGCTCTTTATTATTGGACTCACAGGATAGGATTAAAAAATTACGGATGGAGATGAAATAGGGGTAATTAGTGCCCCTTCATCCCTCCTTCCTGCTCTCTCGTCAACATGTTTTGGCTGCTTTCAATCACCCTCAAATGGTTGTTTGGCCATCCTAAGGACTAAAGTTCCCATTTTTGTATCCAACACTACCTACTGATTATCATTTAGGGGGATGGGGATATGTTTATCCATGATGTAATGACCTTGCTTGTCACTTTCTAGGTACACACACTACGGGTATTCCTACAATGACAAAAAACATAAATCAATACAAACAATGCGTTTTTCCATAAAAACATGGTATTGATTGGCACCGAGTAGTATCCATAAGTGACTTGTTCTAGACTTGATGATGGTGACCATACCTTTAAGAGAAACATTTACATTCCAAATAAGGGCTCTCATACAACCCATTCCTTATAGTGTTAATGGGCAATCCACCACCACTCACAGACAACACCCATGTATAAAGTGCGGGAAAAGGGAAGTTTAAACACCAAGAAATATCACTTACCAATTTCACTAAGCGTTTCTCTGAAACTGGATTGCAAATGGGAGCATTTCCCTGTAGTCACACTGTGCTATGTAGAGTAAAATAACATGTGAAAAAATCCACAAACTTCTTAATGCTGTTGTTTCCCTAGCACATATAATGCTCTTGTCGTCTATATCCTTTCATCAAGCAGGTCTACGAGTATGCCTTGAAATGGTTAGAATGGGCATAAAGCAATCTCCTGTAACCACCTTATACTGGAACGGGTCTAAGTAGCCCACAGTATGAGGCTTCCAGTCTCTGTAAGTTACTTTCCATAAACCAGGACAAAAAGCACCACCGGCTCTGGTTGTCCGTCCCTCTCTTATTAGGTTAAAATTAATATAGTAAACAAATGGCCCATCGTTCCAGTCACTTCATCTGATCAGAAATGCTTAATCGGTCCCACTGAGATGAGGTTGTAATATGTTTTACAGTGTGTAACTACCCCTGTGTCCCCATATTACTAATTTCTTCAAGGGAAGTATGCCACTTATTAGCACCTCTCGCTGCCCGTGTAGGTGCAGTCGCCTCTGTTCCTCTGCTCCAAATACACCTGATACCAATCAGGTATCCTGTGGCCCTAATCAGGTGACTCACGGCTCCGGTTTTGGTCACATGCTCAAGGTGGAGTTGGAGTTAGCGGGGTTCTAGGATGAGCCAGTTATGATCCCGCCATATTGGGAGAGAGTCCTGGGGGATAATGAACAATATAGACATCTTTTAAGGATAAATGAAATGGGAAAAAACCCTTTCACCATATTTTTCAGTGCCCCTGTAGTATGGAAACACCCCAGCGTCTCTGTGCAGAGTAATGGTTCTCCAATCACGTCTCTCCGGTCACGTGATCTTACCCGGGATACATGAGAGTGCCGGTTGTTATGGAAAGTTGTGTGCCAACAAAACTTTCAGCACAAGACAACTGATTGTGTATTTGTTTACGATAGGGGGAAGAAATCAATAAATTACGTCTCTCACTACCCTTATTTTGTGCAACTATATAGGCACCCCAGCTCTATGTTTAAATGGTACGATCACATGACTCTGGTCTCATTTCACATGGTCCCCTCTGACCAAGTGCATGCCAGTGGTTTGCAACAACTGGCTGTCAGCTCCATTCTCACAGATAGCAGAGTCCAGGTGCTGTTGCATGGTTGAAGGAAGTCTTTGATGGCCCTGAGACTTCAGAGCAGGGGGAAGCCAGCAAGCCCTTGAAGTCAGCACAGCAAAGCAGAAAAGCATTTTTTCCCAGAGACAGTCAGAGTGGCAATTCTCATAGCTCAGCAGTCTTTACTCCTGACAGAGCTCTAAAAGGTCCTGTCTTGGTAGGGTCAGAGCACGAGTACTTATACCCAGTTGTGAATTTGAAGTGGGAGTGAATTCAAAGCAGCCCCTTGGAGTGCACAGGTCCCCTTTCTTCCCAGCCCTGGTTCCAGACGATCAGTAGGAGGTAATCAGACATTATGTGTGAAACAGGACACTGCCTATTCAGGTGTTTCAGCTTCCCCTCTCTCTTCCTGCCCAGGTGGAGCTGTAAGAATGCAGATGAATACAGATGAGTTCTCTGTCAGACTCACCCTTCCTGTGTTTGTGGCTGTTTAGAGGTAATGTGCAAAGTAGAGTTGTCACCCACCCGAGGCGTGTATTGGAGACAGGCTGCAAGGCACACAGAACAGTAGTAAGAGCAGAGAAATGTCCACTTTCCAAAAGTGGCATTTCGAAAATAGTAATGTTAAATCCAACTTTACCAGTAAAGAGGATTTATCATTACCAATTCAAAGATATGAAACATGAAGCAGCTACTCTTTTCTAATCAGGGATTACAGCTTAAATGTTTCTTAAGGATTTCCCAATGCTATCCTATGTTAGAGGGAAATCTGAGAAAGAAAGAAACAAAACACAATTGGCAAAGTAATATAGGTTTTATCTAATACTGCAGGGGAAATCTGTCACATCTTTGGAGATGAAACCTGATGTCCAAAGTACTGCTCGCAGGCAGTAATATTTATACAAAAAACCCACAAGATGCTAGTTTCGAAACCTATTGACCTTTTAGCACTTTCCATGCATGATAGGCGGAAGCCCCAATGTCGGTGTCAGTTCTCAGAATAGAAGTGAAGAAAAGCGCATGTTTATGTGATGGCACAGGAAGAATCCACCAAGGATAGTGACACGAGCTATGAAACGGGCACAAAACAACAACAGGGAAGCTTTGCTAGACATTCCCCCTCAAAAAGAAAAAGAGGAGAGGCCTATTTGCATCACCACTTTCAACATAGCCTCTAATCAAGTGACTAAGATCATCAACAAACACTGGTGCATTCTAAATAGTGGTACTGTAGAATTCCCCAAATCCATGTTCTCCCACAGATGAGGACAAAGACTACAGGACATGTTAGTACATATACTGCCCTAAGAATTAACCACAGACAGATTACAATCAGAAGGTACAATATCCTCCATCTTGGGCCATTACCCATGTGGCAGATGCAGTGCCTGCCACCTGACAAAGGTCATAAAAATAGTTTCCTTCAATAACAATACAACATGGGAACTGAGAAAATTCACAAATTGCAATTCACAGAAGGTGGTATATTTATTAACTTGCCTCTGCAATTTGCACTATGTGGGGATGACGACCTGCAAAATAAAAACAAGGATCTCCAAACATTGCAGCAATCTCAGATGTGGCAGTGCGACTACAAAAATGTTGACTGACTACATTGAAAAAAAGACACACAGCACAAGACTACCGATGGGTGATCCTGGAACAGTTGAATGACCTTGTGAACTGTGAGTTCAAACTGTTCAAAAAAGAACAATGCTGGGTTTTCAGGCTTAAAACACACATTGAAGGCCTGAATGACAATATACAATGGGGGCAATTTATAGCATAACCCGTCTTCCACAGCAACAATTTAGGTTCACATAAATACCAACACTGTAAGTAAATCTCATATATTAGGGGCTGAGCTTCAGTAGGGAACAAATTAAGGTATGATGGAGAAATATAGCACATTCACACCCTCCCCCCCTTTTTTGTGCTCAACATTGATAAGATTTTTTATTGTGCCCATCATTGATAAGGTTGTTTGTGCTCTGCCCTAATAAGCCATTTTTTTCCAATTTTTCCAAATTTATTCCAATATAGTTTTTACGCCTGGTATCTTTTCTAACACATTCACTCTGACATTGTGCATTTTTCTGCTTTCTTTGTCCTGCCTAATAGCAGGTTTTATTTCACAGCTCAGCAGAGCCCCCTCACAACCCAGGTCGACACAACGGCCCATATACATCAATGGAATGCTGAAGCGGCTCCATTTTCAGCCGCCATCTTGGATAGAGAGATGCAGTGCCCAGAGCAGCAAGGATGTTACACCCGCTAGACTTGGAACTTTGGAATTCTGCATAAATAGCCAGTGAGCTTACAGGACAGAAAAAATCAGGCCCCGGGCTGGCTAACTTAGGTAATTGTACAGAGGAGAAGAATTGGCATAGTAAGGAAGGCACATCCGCATTGATTAGTATTTCAAAGTCCCATGTATAATGATTTTGACATAACAGGATGTCTCTGTCCCATTTTACTTTATAGAGTATGACTACAAATTCCCCTCTCCAGCTGAGGATCCATGATGCAATATTTCTGCATTATTTCTGTATGTTGTGTGTATTTATATGTGTATTGTGCCCTACCTATGTTGTATGCCACAAGGCTTATCAGTTTCACTAGAAATGTGCACCTCAAGTATGGATATATTGCTCTTCACCAAACTTGTCACAATGAGGTGGTGTTGTTGATAAATAGACACAACACGATCAAAATACCAGTGTACGTTGTATGTTTTAGTATGTACACTGCCAGAATGTTTTGGCATACTAACTCTACCATTATGTATTCACAGATTATCAAACAGTAACACAAAGTAGGTGCTGTACATATATTTTTATAATCTTAGCATGCAGTGTGTGCAGCTATACCATATAAAAGGAGTAGTATCAGACCCTTAGAAAGGCAGGTACATGATCACCTAGACTTTCTTCTCCCCCGTTTTTAACCATACCGTCTAGAGGCCAGAATAAACTATGCTTTAAATACTAGAAAGTTATTTAAAATTTTTACTTCCCACATAAGCCCCCTCCTATTTTTCATAATTTATATACACCTATAAGTGCTCCCACATAATTCAAAGGTCGCAGCATGCCACGTTCCACATCAGAACAGGAAGGGACCCAATTACGAAGCATGCCACCAAGGGGTAACCCTGGTTGCTGAGGGTTATATAAGAAAAGATAGTGCTTTCTTTATCTTGTGGAGGGTTAGTGCATATAAAGCGGATAGGGTCTTTTTGGTTTTGATGCAATTGAGGATACTGGCAACTTTTTTGTCCCATTTCCTCTGAAACAAAGAGAAAATTGCGTTAATTTCATTACTATTCTAGGGTGTGTAATAGTTCCATGTATATCTCTGTATGTTCCCATCCCATTTTTGCTGGCATTGTCTTATTATTGTGACTGTGTCACTCAGTACCGTTCCATGCTGATATTGTTCTACATGGGAACTTGGTCCCAGTATGCCATTTGTCATGGGTGAAAACTGATCCTAATATGATGAGACCTGGTCTGCCCCTGCAATCAGGGAATAGGGGCTTAGCCTTGGAGTTGCTACATTCGGACAGCAATTGAGTCCTCCTTAAGGTGTCCCATTCTAATATCCATTTTTCCCACTTTTTTCTACATTCTCTTATCTCTCATCTTTCTGTCAGGATTTGTAGTACTTCAGGGGTGGTATCAAATATAGTTGTGTTAACTCGCGCAGTAATGGGGCTGACGTGTGTTAGTTGCAACTGTGCTTTTGTTCCACAAAAGAAGAGGTGCAAGAGACAGTGTGTAATGTTTGGGGACACCTCTTTAGGGAATGCAATTTGTCTACTGTAGAGGCATGAGGGATGAGGGAGCATATGTAACTGCTAATGTTGGACATGGAAGTGCCTATACTATGCATGTGCTGGTACCACATATTCTCAAACAATGCAGTGTGGAGAGGGTGATGGTCAGTGTCATTATCAGTGTTTCTTCATATGCGTGCAAGAGTTGATGTAGGAAAAAAGAAATAGAAACAGATGAGGACCAAAAGCATTAGTATTAGAATACCAAAGAGGAAAAACAAAAATCAAATACATAACTTGAAATATGTATTGTCCCTTATTAGAGCAGCAGAGGGGTGATTTACTCTGGTTGCCTCTCCTTCTTCTCCACCTCATTTTCCTGCTTGGTGTCCAAAGGGGTGGACAGCACGGTTGGGTCCAGACAGATGACGGAGAGGTGTATCCATGGTTTGTGGCCTTGGAACTTTATGGTGGCAGCTGTGCTGTCATCACAGAGAGGGGTCAGTGGAATTGGGGGTGTTTCCACCTATGAACAAAGTTCCTGATATATACTGGAGTTCCCAATGGTATGGGTATCTGTTGGTCAGCCGCTGGAGATGCATTGGCGCGCTTGTCAGCTGCATGTGTAACCTGTTTGGAGAAGACCTTTGCCGCTTTTGTTAGCTCAGACATGTAGACAGTAATTTCAGTTTGCACAATTTCAAACATACTCTCAGTTTGCAACTGATGTCTAGTTATTGGCACAGATGTGTTCATTACTCTCCCTGTCACTATCTGATGTGGGGTCACATGGTGAACTGATCCTGGGGTGTTTCTCAAGGGGAATACTGCTAGTGAAAAACAGTACAACCATTTATTTTTCAATGTTATACACAGTTTATTTATTTAGTTTTTTAGGAGGCCATTAAGGTGCTCCACAATGCCATTGCTTTGGGGATGAAAAACTGAGAAGAGTTTGTGCATTATTCCTAGCTGGGTGTTGAGGTGGGAGAAGATGCTATTGACGAAGTGTGCGCCATTCTCGAACCTGATCTCCTCGGGAATATCCCACTGGGGTATCACCTCACGGATCAGATAATGAGCAGTAGACTTGGCATCATAGTGGATACAAGGTGCAGCGTAGGTCCACCTTTAAAATGGACAAACTGAGATTATGAGGTATCGATAATTATTGCATCTTTCAATCATATCAATGTAATCAATACGCAGTTCTTTAAAGGGTCCTTGTGGTCGAGGGATGGTGGATGATATTTAAGCCTGGGCGTAGTTCGCGAAGTAGCGCTACGCGAAGCTACGCAAAGTGCAGTTCGCACTACGCGAGCTACGCGTAGCACTACGCGAACTGCGTAGTGCGCTGTTCGCAATGATTGCACAGTGCCGGATGCTTGTCCGCACTGTGCAATCATTGAAAACGGCATCTTGCACAGTGCGAGCTGTCTTTTACTGCCGCTCGAGTAGATTTTTACTCGAGCGGCAGCTTTCTCAACGCGGACTGGTAGTTTCTCATCGCGAGCGGTCGCGAGCATACGCGACCACTCGCAATGAGAAACCTGACCTCCCCGCATTGAGAATCTCGCCGGGAGGTTTATTTTCCACACTCGCGATCGGCAACTTGATGTTGCTGATCGCGAACGAGGAAAAAGTCTCGCCGGGATGTCATTTTGCTTGCTCGCGGTCGCCAACTTGACGTTGAGGACCGCGAGCAAGCAAAAAATGACCGCTGCACTACGCTACGCGTGTTTGCACTGTGCTACGTGCAATTCGCGTTGTGCGAAGTAGCGCAAGCTTCGCAAACTACGCGAGCGTAGCGTAGTGCTTTGCCCAGGGTTAATGATATTGCCTTCATTGTATGGTTTGGGAAATACTGTTGACACACAGTGTAAGTGTATTTGTACATTGTGATCATCTCATGTAAGTTGGAAACAAACCAATCTTGTCATATTTATAGGAACATATGGTCTCTAGCGGTGTGTGGCTTAAGATGCAACTGGTTGAGGGCTATCAGTAGCAATGCTTGGGGCATGACAGGTTTCCCTGTGGATATCTGTCTGTATTTTAAGACTATTCCTGTCTATGTGCATCCTCTGGCTTCCCACAACTGTTTCTCCTGCTCTGTCGCATTCTTGTATGCAGCTCTCTTAGGTGCAGGTGAGCTATCTCTATGTAATGTCTGGAAACATCCACAGGACCTGAAGATGCTGATGTTCACTAGTTAAAAAAACTGTGATGTGTGAGTGCTTAAGGGGCGTTTAACTGCATTTTTGGCTACCCAATCAACCACGGCATTTCCGCGGGATACAAAGGCGCTGATTTTGTGTTTGGTGTGAGAACCCCCATCCCTGTCTCTGTGGCAACACACTGCCAAGCCGACAGCTTTCTGACCACTGCATTATGACATCACTGCGGGGCTGGTGGTGTCAGCGGTGCAGTCACGGCGGTGGCATGCTTTGGTTCTAGGAGAGAGCCTTAAGCTATTGCCGGCTGCACTGCTGCACCTCCAGCAAGTCGTGTGCACTGTTTTCACGCACCATGTCGTGCAGGACAAACTGCAAGCACCAACAGTGCCCACATGGTCTTCTTTGCCCTGGGGCCCTTTTTGTGGCCCTTTACCTGCCTTTCCGCTGACTTTGTCATTGCAGTGTCCCCAACATTAAAAGATCAGCGGAAAGGCAGGTCATAATTCAAATGGCGGTGCCCATGCCGGCACTGCCGCCATTGACCACCGCTGTCCCCACAGCTGCTGCTGCAGGAGTTTGGATCTTGGCGGTGGCAGAGGTCTGGAGGTGGTCTGCCCACCCGCATTGTAATCCGTTGGTCAGACTGTTAGGTATGTGGGTGGGAAGACTGCTAAAAAGCAACAATGGTTCCCGGACCGCCAGGGTCACAATCAGGCCCAAAGATTTGGGCATTAGTGTGGGCTGCACACTTCACCACTGCAACTGTGTGTTGCAGTGTTTGTTAAGGCTTGTATGAAGTCCTCCAAGAGGGTGTGGTGCATGAAAGGGCTTCTTTCAGACTTCAGGAACCCAAGTCTGCTCTACCACATGATGCTGGAATGCACTGTTGTGGGGACATACGCGGAATCTAAGTATACTGTTATCGTTTCTCCTTCCCCCTGTTTGAGTGCTGCCACTAATGCTGCTAGTTTAGCAGCCTGGGCTGAGTAATGAGGTGGCAGAGTTATCTGTTCTGTTATCTGCAGTGTGTCTGAATAGTAATTCTTCATAGCTCTAACTATAACTGCACCTGTGTATCTTACTCCCGTTTTATGATCTATTGTGGATGACCCATTCACAAAATACACAACACTACCAGGGTGGGATATTCTGCTGTTTGGCTACATACATTTGGAGTATATGTGGCGCAGTCATGGACATCATCAACTGCATCGGTAATAGGGTGTGCAAAGAAAGCGGCAGGCTTGACTGTATGACACTTAACTACCTTGATGTTGTCCGTCAATCAATCAATCAATCAGGGGAATTGTAAGCGCACTACTCACCCGTGAGGTTCTCAAGGCCCTGGGGGGCGGGTTAGCAGCTCCGTTCGGTCCAAGAGCCAGGTTCTTGAGCGTCTTCCTGAAGATGTTCAGGGAGGGGGCGATTCTGATCTCGATCGGGAGCTCGTTCCAGGTCTTGGCCGCAATGTAGGAAAAAGCTCTTCCCCCTGTTCTGGCTCTGCGGATCAGCGGGATTTTGGCAAGGGCGAGGTCGGCGGATCCGAGGTTTGCTTGGGTGCGTGGAAGGAGGTTCTCTCATTGAGGTATTGGGGTCCGGTGTTGTGAAGGCATTTGTAGGCGTGGGTGAGTATCTTGAAGGTGATTCTCTTTTCTATGGGGAGCCAGTGGAGGTTCCGCAGGTGTTGGGTGATGCGCTCGTGTCGAGGGATGCCGATGACGAGTCTGGCTGCGGTGTTCTGTATGGTCTGGAGTTTGCAGAGCAGAGACTTGTTGATCCCGGCATTGAGGGCATTTCCGTAGTCTAGTCTGCTGGTAATGAGTGCATGGGTGATGGTCTTCCTTGATTCAGGGGGGATCCATTTGAAGGTCTTTCAGAGGATGCGGAGGGTGTTGAAGCAGCTGGAGCCGACGGCGTTGATCTGTCACTCATGGAGAGGGAGGAGTTGAGTACGATGCCTAGGTTACAGGCATGGTCCGTGGGGGTGGGACGGCTGCAGAGGGCGGTGGGCCACCAGGTGTTGTCCCATGCAGAGGGGGAGGGTCCGAGCACGAGGACCTCTGTCTTCTCCAAGTTGAGCTCCAGGCAGCTGCTGCTCATCCAGGATGCAACGTCCTTCATTCCTTTCTAGAAGTTGAGCCTGGTGGTGATGGGGTCCTTGGTGAGGGAGAGGATGAGCTGGGTGTCGTTGGCGTAGGATACTATGCTGAGTCCGTGCTGTCTGACGATGGCGACGAGGGGGACCATGTAGATGTTGAAGAGCGTGGGGCTGAGCGATGATCCTTGGGGTACTACGCAGTTGATTTCCGTCAGTTAGGAGAGGATGTGTGGCAGTCTGATTCTTTGGGTTCTGCCGGTGAGGAAGGACCGGATCCAGTCAAGGGCGGTTCCCTGTATTCCGGCATCGCGGAGTCTGGCGGTGAGTGTACGGTGGGAGACGGTGTCGAACGCTGCAGAGAGGTCAAGTAGGATCAGGGCCGCGGTGTGTCCTTGGTCGAGGAGGGTGCAGATGTCATCTGTGGCGGCGAGTAGAGCGGCCTCGGTGCTGTGGTTGCAGCGGAATCCGGATTGGGAGGGGTCGAGGATGGAGTTATCTTCGATGAATCTTGTCAGCTGTTCAATGACGGTCTTCTCAGTGACTTTGGCCGTGAACGGGAGGAGGGAGATGGGTCGGTAGTTCTTGAGGTCCGTGGGATCTGCTGAGGGCTTCTTGAGCAGGGGTCTGACTTCTGTGCATTTCCAGTTGTCGGGATAGATGCCGGTCTTGAAGGTGGCGTTGATTGTGCATCGTAGTTCTGGAGCGACGGTGGTGGCGGCTCTGTGCAAGATGTGCGGCGGGCAGGGGTCTGTGGGGGCTCCTGAGTAGATGGCTTTCATGGTTGAGGTGGTGTCTTCAGTGGTGACTGGGGTCCAGGAGGAAATGGTGGGCTGGCTGGCGTTGCTGGAGGAGGATGTGGTTTCGGGGTCAGGTGTCTTGTCGTTGAAATTGTCATAGAGGCCCTTGATTTTCAGATGGAAGTAGGATCCGAGCTTGTTGCAGAGGTCCTGAGACGGGGTGGTGTTTGTGATTTCGCTGGGGGGCTTAGTGAATTCCTGGATGATGCTGAAAAGTTCCTTCGAGTTTCTGGAGTTGGCGAGGATCTTGTTTTGGATGAAAGTCCTTTTGGTGGATCTGATGTGTTGGTGGTGTTCTGTCATGGCGTTCTTGTAGGTGGTGCAATCTTCAGACATTTTACTGTTTCTCCAGTTCTTCTCGAGGCATCTGCAGGTGCGTCTGGATTCTTGGAGATCAGCGGTGAACCAGGTGGCCTTCCTGGGGCGCTGTCTGTCAGGGTTATGTAGGGGTGCAAGCTCATCTGCGCAGTTGGAGATCCTTTTGTGGAGTTCCTTGGCTGCGAGGTTGGCGTCGGTTGAGGTGGTGGGGGTGTCTCGGTTGAGGGTGGAGTTGAGCTGCTCCTCGGTGACTTTGCTCCTGTTCCTTCGTGGAGGGTGCTGTGCAGGTTTGCACCCTTTTGCTTTGCCCATTTTCGGGGCCTACCTTTTGACCTCTTCCGGGGCTGGTGCACCTACCACTTGTTTCTGTGAGTGGCTTTTCTTCGTACTGCCCTTGGGTCTGCCTCTGGGTCTCTTCTGAGTGGGTGGGCTGGCAGGCTCCTAGGGCCACAGGTGTGTGTGTGGTGTTGAGTAGCTTTATGCCCTTTTTTACTACGTTTCACTATCTGATCTTTGTCTCCGGGAAGTCTTCGACCAGGTGTTCTACAGGGGACCCCATGTCACTCCGGTGAATCTTTTGGGCCATTGTGAGTAATTATTTCCTTCTCCCAATGGATCATTTCTAATATGAACAACCCTATATTTAGTCCCAACTTTGTTTCTAATGTAGATAATCAATCTCCCTAGTTTTATTATGTGTGTGGTATTTTGCTGCGTTTCTCATGTCCTAAATCTCTACACTTTGAAAGTCCTTGACGCATAAATTGGGACTTCTAATATTAGTGAGGAATCAGAAACTATTTTGGGACTTTTGCAACACAATGATTGTCTGTGGGCTCACTGAAATATTAATGTGATTTCAATATCATATGTCAATGTCCAAAAGGAGGCATCAGTGTCACACATGAAAATCTGTATATGCTAAAATGAATATCTTCATGAAAGAAGGTTCCCTTTGTATTTGTCCTGCCCTTTTTTATCAGGCAGGACATTGCCCCACTCAAACAAGGTTTTGTTTTTTATCTCATGTGTACCAAAAATATTAATGTCTTGTTGTGCCTCTTCCCTATCTATATTGGTTGGTATGGGGGTCAATGGGGAAATTGACCAACTTTTCACTATTTTTCCTTGAAGATTATGAATTATTATATTTTGGTCATTTCCCTCAACATTCATAGACAAGATAAACTTCTTATCATAAATTCTGGATAATATGGTGACTCAAGTACTCTATGTTAGGACTGTTTCCTATCAGTTCCTTTGAGGGTTCATCTAATAACATGAGGGATATACTTCTTTCGCATAGATGTAAGTATCTGGAGACCTAAAGGTGATATACCAACCTAGGCGTTCAAGAATTTCTCCCATTAAGGAATTATTAGATGGTACTGGTTTTAGTAGTTTATTGGGGTAGGTGCTGTTGGACAAGGCAGCAACCTAATAATTATAAAGAAGGATAACTAATTCAAGGACCTGCTGGGATTTATCACTCGCAGACTGTTGACACATATGCCTAATTTAGTCAATTACTTAAAGCTTCCTTTTCCTGAAATTTACACTATCCCTCACGAGAAAGGAAATCCGTCAATTTGTTCTTAAGTTATACATATGTGACATAAAATTATAAAATGACCTTACTCTGTGGCCAAATTTCTATTTACATGTATGTGCACACATTCATCGCCAACATATTTCTTTTCTTAGATATACACTCCTTTCTTTTAACTACCTCTAGAATCAATCAGACTTCCTTATCTAAATTACATTCTAAGTCAATAATCATTGGTCACTTCCTTCCGCACTCATGAAGGGTATATCTCGTCTGTGCTCTGTGTTTACATAATGACATCTTCCAGTCTTATAGTGTGGGTAGTATGTTGACTTGAGTGTTTTGCTCTTACTCTGGGTGAAGTCGACTGGCACCAGTTGTGCAACCGTCCCTTTGCCACAATGTCAGAATGTACGCTTGTTGCCCAGCCTCGAAACACATAATCTATTTTGACCACTTTCAACTATCTAGTTGAGTATCCTGTATCTTCTGGATTTACCACCGGGATCACTAAATATGGTGTCATATAATTCATACACAATCTTACATGCAAATCCCAAAATCATTAATATTACAATGCCAAATGTTTACTTTTTAATTAAAAAGGAACAGAATTCGCAATGTCCTCACCTTAGAGACCCCAACCCTGGGTCCTACCTGCCCCCTAGAATAGGCAGACCTTTAATGAAATATGTCTACTTACCTTCTTTCAAAGTGCGCAATCCACTCGACAGGGGTAGGTGGTATTACTGACAGTGGCATTCGGTGAGGCCAAATGGAACTCATGGCTACTGGACTCACCAATTTGTTGGAGGGCAATCTGAGAAAGAAAAACACTAAGACACAATTGACAAAGTAATATAGGTTTAATCTAATACTGCAGGGGAGATGTCACCTCCTTGGAGATAGAACCTGATGTCCAAAGTACTGCTCTCAGGCAGCGATATTTATACAAAAACACACAAGATGGTATTTTTGAAACCTACCGACCTCTTAGCAGTTTCCATGCATGATAGGCGGAAAGCCCCAATGTGGGTTTCAGTTCTCAGAGTAGAAGTGAAGAAGAATGCATGATTATGTGGCCGCACAGCACGTGATTTTTTTGTGCTAAATGCTTGGGCCAAGCTATCTGACCTCTACATATGGTTTCTTTTGCCAAGCTATCTGACCTTTATATATGGTTTCTGCAACAACATGCACATTTTAGTCATCAAATGTACTAGGGCAGGATGAGACACCTGCTGCTGCATCCTGTGTATGTGTTTAAGCAGGGGTGTGAGGAACCACAGTGCTTATAAGGGAAGCAGGCCCTAATGGGATTAATGCATCTCTGCTTGTTCCCTTAGCTCACGGGTACTCATAGTACGGCCCGGCAAGCCTTCCTGGGCGGCCCACGGACCTTGCAGACATCGTACCTGTTTTTTTTAGTTTTTTTAAAGTGTCGGCAAACACCGCAGCGCGGACTCTGAGAGACTCTGCTCTATGGGGGCCCGGCGATTCTTTAAAAGACCATTCACTTGTTAATGAGGCTTTGTTGTATTTTACCTCTTCTTAGCGCCCCTGCATCTCCACTCTGATGCAGGGGCGCTAAGAAGAGGTAAAATACAACAAAGCCTCATTAACAAGTGAATGGTCTTTTAAAGACCTGTGAAGTACTCGGGTGCGGCTGTGTGTGTTCCCGGGTCTCAGCCCCGGCTGACACACACGCGGGGTGAGGTGAGAGAGGGTGATAGAGAGAGGGTGACCGAGGGAGGGTGACCGAGGGAGGGTGACTGAGGGAGGGTGACAGAGGGAGGGTGACAGAGGAAGGGAGACAGAGAGGGGGACAGAGGGAGGGAGTCGGGGGGAGACAGAGGGAGGGAGAGGGAGACAGACAGAGGGAGACGGAGGGAGACAGATGGAGGGAGACAGACGGAGGGAGACAGACGGAGGGAGACAGACAGAGGGAGGCAGACAGAGGGAGACAGAGAGGGAGGGAGACAGAGGGAGGGAGACAGAGGGAGGGAGACAGAGGAAGGGAGACAGAGGAAGGGAGACGGAGGGAGACAGACAGATGGAGACAGACAGAGGGAGACAGAGGGAGGGAGGGAGACAGATAGAGGGAGACAGACAGAGGGAGACAGAGAGAGAGGGAGACAGAGAGAGAGGGAGGCAGAGAGAGAGGGAGACAGAGAGAGAGGGAGACAGAGAGAGAGGGAGACAGAGAGAGAGGGAGGGAGACAGAGAGGGAGACAGACGGAGGGAGGACAGACAGAGGGAGACAGAGGGAGGGAGACAGAGGGAGGGAGACAGATAGAGGGAGACAGATAGAGGGAGACAGACAGGGGGAGACAGACAGGGGGAGACAGACAGGGGGAGACAGACAGAGGGAGACAGAGGGAGGGAGGGAGACAGAGGGAGGGAGGGAGACAGAGGGAGGGAGACAGAGAGGGAGACAGACAGAGGGAGGGAGACAGACAGAGGGAGGGAGACAGAGGGAGGGAGACAGACAGAGGGAGAGAGACAGAGAGAGAGGGAGACAGAGAGAGAGAGGGAGACAGAGAGAGAGGGAGACAGACAGAGGGAGACAGACAGAGGGACGGAGGGAGGGAGGGAGGGAGAGGGAGGGAGACAGACAGAGGGAGGGAGGGAGACAGACAGAGGGAGGGAGACAGACAGAGGGAGGGAGACAGACAGAGGGAGACAGACAGAGGGAGACAGACAGAGGGAGGGAGGGAGACAGACAGAGGGAGGGAGACAGACAGAGGGAGGGAGTCAGACAGAGGGAGGGAGACAGACAGAGGGAGGGAGACAGACAGAGGGAGGGAGACAGAGGGAAAGGGAGGGAGACAGAGAGAGAGGGAGGGAGACAGACAGAGGGAGGGAGACAGAGGGAGGGAGACAGACGGAGGGAGACAGATGGAGGGAGACAGAGGAGACGGAGGGAGACAGAGGGAGGGAGACAGAGGGAGGGAGACAGAGAGAGAGAGGGAGGGAGACAGAGAGAGAGAGGGAGGGAGACAGAGAGAGAGAGAGGGAGGGAGACAGAGAGAGAGAGGGAGGGAGACAGAGAGAGAGAGAGGGAGGGAGACAGAGAGAGAGAGAGACAAACAGAGTGAGTGAGACAGAGGGAGAGAGGGCGGGAGAGAGAGGGAGGGAGACGGAGAGAGAGGGAGGGAGAGATAGAGAGAGGGAGGGAGACAGAGCGAGAGAGAGAGAGAGATAGATAGAGAGAGAGAGATGTGTGTATGCCGGGTCTGGTGGCTCAGTGGACGAAGGCGTCCGCTGCAGGGGCCTGTGTTCAACCTCATGGTCATAGTTTTTTTTTGCTCTAGCCCCACCCCCTCCCCCACTGACCCCGCCCCCACCAGTGCGGCCCTCGGCCACAAACCACACTGTAAATTTGGCCCCCGAGAGAAAGTTTGTGAGTACCCATGCCTTAGCTGATGAAGATTGTGGTGAACTATTTTGTGCAGTAGCTCATCTGGATGACCCACACATGTTCTGTCAAGTCGCTGTTTGAAATAGATCTAATGCTATCCTTAACCTGAAAGATCTGTATGGGGTTCTGGGGTCCTAGGCCTCCACGGACTCCGATAGGGTGCATTCCATCTTGCCCTCCATTACCTATGAGAGTAGTGAAAAACGAATTTGGGTGTTTGTCAGTAACAGGACATGTGAAACTTAAAAGTACATGTCCTACCTTTTAAGTACACATCACCCTGCCCTTAGGGCTACTGAGGGTCTACCTTAGGGCTGACCTATGTGTAATAAAAAAGGAATTTAAGGTTTGACAAGTGATTTTAAATGCAAATTCAAAGTGGCAGTAAACTGCAAACACAGACCTTACAAAGGCAGGCCTGCGACAGGTTTGAAAGGCTACTTGTGTGGGTGGCACAAACAGTGCTGCAGGCCGTTGCCAATGTAAAATGTTCCTTATTAATGCACAGGAAACCTGTGGCCCAGTTCAGGTAAGAACTTTATTCAAAACACCCCAGCCAGCTCCTCTGCTCAGCCCAAATGTCATCTCTGGAATGCTGTAATGTAACATTCCAAGGCTGCTGGGCTTTGAACAATGAGCACAAGTCAGGTGACATTATTGACATCTTGTCACAAGACTTAACATGGACCACCAAGGCTCAATGGTTTAGTCTGCCTTCTCCTGGGCTGTACCCTGAAACTTACAACTTTGAATGTCAGTGACTTAGAAACGGCAGGCAGAAAAGAGTTAATTTTTAAAGCAGCCCTGTGTCCCTGAACCTTAATTACGTTTGCACAGTACTGAAATGCACAAAATGTAAGTGCAACCTGGTGAAAGCTGAAAAGTAAAATAAATGGCTCTGCTCCATTACATCCGTGAATCGCGTTATACACTGAGCTGCCCAGCAACAGCCTCCATGGACTTGCATTCAAAAGTTAAAAATGTATCTAAGCAGCACAGAAAAGATACTGCAGGGAAACATGCATGCTGTCTTCTCTGAAAGTTACGAACAAGAGGGACTTGAAAAGCAATGGCACAGTGCTCCGACTCCTCCACAGTCCATGTCTAGGCTCCTGTGATTTTTTTCTTTTATCCTCCTTTTAATGGCGGTGAAAAGGTGCTCCCTGCTAGGTAAAATCATCTTTAAGTTACGAATGCAAGTCTCTTTTGTACTGGACTCAAGTGGCTTCAGGCATGTACAACCACATTTCAGTTACATTTAGAAATATCCAACTCTGCATGTTTTGTGTCGGCAGGCTACTTTTTACATTCACTTTCTATATTTGCATTACGGAATTGGCGTGCAGGACTTTGGAATATATTATGAAGCCTGATGTAGAAAATGCCTTCATGTTTCTCTCCAATCGAGAGATGGGACATTATCTGGCAAACGAACCCACTCCATGCTGAAAAACAGTGGCAAGTGTTCGCAGCTAATCCGGATGTATAGGGTATAGGGAAATGTACTTAATGCAATTTATTGACAAAGATAACAAACAAGATCAGTAATAGTTATGTGAAAAAGGTGCTCAAGTCGTGAAAAGGTGCCAATGTGAATAAAAAAGTGAGGGGTGCATCAGATCGAAAGAAAGACGTCTGACATTTACAGAAATGGGGTAAAAAATGGTGTTTATATAGCGTCTTTTACATAAACATTTTGATTAAAGTCAAAGGCTGTTCCAAAAAATGTGTGAAAAAGGCCAAAGATTTTGTTGACAATAGATTAGCCACCAGTGGATATCTGGGCACTTGTCCATATTAAATAGTTGTAATTCGGTGCTATAGACAAATTCTATGTAGCAATGACAATTATAAGTAGTGGATTTTAATTTCTAGCACTTTGTGGAGATTCGGTGGAATTTCAGATTTTTTTATAATGTACGTAGCAGTGCACCATTTAGAGGTGGTTTAGAGCTGGAGTTGCAAGCATGGCTCTAATGTTGTGTGCCATTGTGCTATTTCACCACGGGTGTGAATGCTATTGGGGAACTAAAGGGCATATTTATGAGCCCCTTGTGCCGCTATTGCATCACTTTTTATGATGCAATGGTTGTGAAAACCACCAAATCATATTTATGAAGCCATGCAAAGCCACTTTGTGTAACTTTGAATGGCCTCATCGATATGGAGTAAGGCAAGGCAGTGCAAATCGCTGCACTGCCTTACTCTTTGCAAGGGAGGCGTTCCATGGGTGTTGCAGTTAGTGTGCTCATGCAACACCCGAGGTTTTTGATGCATTCCCAGATTTACAAGGACTTGGGAATGTGTCAAAATCATATGCCTCCTGAGGTGATGCATAACAAAGAGAAATATCTTTACTTCTCCTCGTTTTTTCATCTTTCTATGTGTGCTGCATTCTGCCACCATGGGTTTTTTTGTGTGCAGGAAGGTATTATTAAAGGTTTATTAAAAATGAGTTAAAATCACATTAAAAATCATACGACAATAACCAAAAATTCATACGATAATAATAAAAAACATAAATTCACACATTAAAATCCTGAGACATCATGAGAGACAGAAAAATATATGTGAAACATGTAATTTCATCAAAAAAGGTTATTCCCAGCAGGAATCAAATACATAAACACCATTAGTCTGTTCATTTATCATTTCATCAGACAAAAGGCCGTTCCTGGATATAACCAAATAAAGATATGAGCGTCGACGCGTTTCAGTGGTAAGAAATTATTGAGGTACCACCTTCATCAGGACAAATACAATGCTTGTCTCTCTCTCAACAGTATTAAAATTCGGTACACCTATAGTCATGTACGCGATGTTCACACAATAAATCTTCCGAATAACCATAAAAAGATTCTTTGTCGTTGTCACGTGGTTTATATGAAACCCCCGTTGCTTCACTTTATCAGTGAGTCTAATCCTCAATTGATTCGTGTGTGTACACACATATTACTATCAAGTAAATTTGTAGAGGAAATTCAAAGCGGAATTTAATTTGTATATTCCGTTGTCCCTTATTCAGAAAGATGGCGCACGGGCTTCACACCATAAAATTAGGTGGAGATAGATAGCCTCGTGTCACCCGGTCTACTGCTCACGTCTCGTCTGTGGCGTTTGAACCAACTTGTATTTGTCCTGATGAAGGTGTGAATTTATGTTTTTTATTATTATCGTATGAATTTTTGGTTATTGTCGTATGATTTTTAATGTGATTTTAACTCCTTTTTAATAAACCTTGAATTTGTTATACATTTGAGTGTTTTATCTTTATGTGATATATGGTTGTTTTTTTGGGTTCAACTTGATGGTGTTTATGGAGGAATTTGTATGTGTGATATAGCAGTGTACAACTGGTTGTGAATTTGGTTGATTGTACACCGGGTTGAAGGTGTATCTCTGTGCATGTCCAAGAGAAATATTTTTTATATGTGCCTTTGGTTTAGCCAGAGCTGCGAAGGACTCTGCCATTTTGTTGGTGAAGCTCTCCCATTTCTGTTTCGCTTGTTCCAGACTGTGTCTTAAAGAGAAGTGTGGCAGATTCCAAGAGGCTCCCCCTTGATGCTTGTGCAAATTTGACCCTTCTATAATTGATTGTGAGATTTGTTTCTGGAAAAGCCAGAGACCGTTAAAACATGGGCATTGTCGGTCGAAGAGAGATTTCTTAAGGGCAATGGTCACTGTCAGCTTTGTCACCCCTGTCTAGTAACGAACCTGTGGTTGAAGAGTAGTGGGTGGCTGCTGGAGGGTTCTTGTCAGCAAATCTACCATTGGTGGCTCTAAGATTGAGATGTTCAAGGTCCTCTAATAGGCGCCAACCAGTTTTAGTTAGGTGTCCAGTGTGCTTTTTCCCTGTGTTGGAATGTCCCAGAGCAATGTGCCTAGCTATGGATTTTGGGCCCTAGATCAGCCGGCACCTAGGCAAATCTAGCAAACCTGTACATTTTTGAAAATTTGACAACCAGGAAATCCAGGATGTGGTTCTCCCTTCCTCAGGATGGATTGCTGGTGGGGTTCCTCCAGTGTTGAGCACCCTTGCCCTCTGGTTTCAGTGGGACAGGGTAACCGGGTTCGGAAAAGGGGATGATGCTTATCCCCCAGTTCCTGAATATGGAGCTTTCTGAGAGGACTTTCTGTGAGATGGTTGAAGTTCTCCATGTGGTCTTAGTGTCTTTACCCTCCAGTGGGTCATTGCGTCGAATAAATTCTATTGAGTCCAGGTCTGTTGTCGATAGGTCTGTCAGGGTTGGTATGTGCAACAACAAACAGAGTATGTTTCCTCGGTTCAGAGTGTCATGTGGTCCTCTTGATGTGTATTCAGGGATGAAGATAAGAGTGTTGGCCACCCTACGTGAGTTCACTGCCAGGGTGACCTGATGCATTGTTGGGTTTGGGGAGCATCAGATTTTGCCTTGTGCTTCCGATGATGCTAGGGGCCCAGCGTCTGCCCTACACCCTTCCCTTTATTGGTTGTTTGGGTTAGATTTGATTTTAGTTGGTTGGGTTTCTGTCCTCCTCCTCAGCATGCCTCAGTGGCCTTGGTGGATCTTGGCATGTGGTTTCTTTGGCAGAGTTTTGGTTCACAGCCGTTGCAGGATCTGAGGGATGTTCGTTCTTCATTTCCGATGTAGTTGTGGTTTGTTGTAATGTTTGGCCTGGTGTTTGGCCAGATGATAGCCTGCAAAGGCGGAGGACATCTTCTTGGTTCAGGCCGAGTTTCTGCTTCCGCCCTTACCTCTTTTGCGCTCTTCTTTGCTTTGCATTTGTTCTTGGTTCTGGTGAGCCTGGTTCCATCCTGGGGTTTGGGATGGGCCCGGTGTCTGATTGTGATATTGCTTTTTTTCAGTGCCCTTCGTTAATGGGCATACATTTTGCCACAGTGAAGTGAAACTTTTGGTGCTGGTTTGTTGCATGGTGGGTGCCCGTGCTTCTTTATATTGCAGGAGGAAGCTCCTCCTCTGAAGGTGGCATGTTTGAGCTTTGAGGTACCATTTTGAGCTGAGTGCATAGGTTACTCAGTATTGAGCTGAGAGAGGCTAGTTTGTCGACTATTGTGCCACACCCACAGCTGGATTTGTTGTCTTGTAAGATACGCTGTGTATTTTCGAGAAATGTATTTAGAGCTCCCAGTTTTCCATCAATGGCTACCACAAAGACTGCCAGAGTGTTCAATAGGGTTACCTGCTTGTCCATTTTGTCCAATTGGTACTGTAGGGCCTCCACCAAGCTATCCTCTCATGCAAGTCAGGTTCCCCTATTGACCCGTGCCCTCCAAAGGTACTGCACGCCATTATTGACTTCATTAATCCAACCATCAATAAGATAATGAATGCATCACTCATGCGAGCAGAATTACTATCAAATTGGAATATCGCAGCAGTCAAACCCCTTAAAAAAAAACAATTTTCTGACCCTACGATCCTCTTGAACCTGTGTCCTATCTCTCTCTTACCCTGCCTCAGTAAAATCACTGAAAACTAGTTAACACCCAATTGAACTCCTTCTTAGAAGAGGCTAATTTTCTGCATTCAAGCCAATCAGGCTTTAGGCTGATGCTTTCCACAGAATCAGCACTACTACACACCGCTGAAACACTTAAATTCGCCTTAGACCACGGGAAAAATGTGGTGTTAATTCTGTTGGATCTATCGGCCGCATTTGACAAGGTCTCCCATGACATCTTGGGAGACCGGCTCAAATCATATGGCATTTCCCACTTCGCCCTTGCTTGGCTGAAATCTTTTCTATCTAATAGAAAGCAAATAGTCACCCTCGGCCACTATCAATCGGCAGAAAAACCCTTGCTCTCTGGGGTCCCACAGGGCTCCGCCCTAAGCCCAACATTGTTTAATATCTATATGGCTTCCCTGCTAAAGCTGATATCATCATTTAACATTGAAACCATCTCCTATCTGCTCAGATGATACTCAGTTAATTCTAATACTAGACAAAGATTCCACCAATGCAGAAGAGAATTTTCAACTCTGCCTTACTGCTGTCTTTCATTGTGCGGAATCGAACCATCTGAAATGCAACACCCAAAAAACAGAGATCATGTTGCTTGGTAAATCTAACACCTTTTCACCAAGCCTGTGGTGGTCGAATGACATTCCCTTCCGCCAAATACAGTGAATGTAGTGAGGAATTTGGGAATAAAATTTGACACCTCACTATCTTTCCATCAACAAGCTCTCTCTGTGGCCGGCACATGCTTCCATCTGATAAAGTCTCTTAAAAAATGTTTTGATCTATTGCCAGGTGTGGCCAGAAAGGCAGTGCCTGTATCTCTGATCACAACTAGACTAGACTACCGTAACAGCTTATACGCAGGAGCCAATAAGTCTGTTTTGAAGAAACTACAGCTAGTCCAACATGCGACAGCTCACCTCGTCTTAAAACTACCTTGAGGGTCTTCAGCCTCAGCATCCTTAAAATCTCTACACTGGCTGCCCATACATAAAATAATTATTTTCAAGATCCTGGTAATCACTTAGAAAGCTTTTAGGTCATCAGGACCTAAGTATTTTAGGGCCTGAATCAAACAGTATGTGGCACAGCGCCTCCTAAGACCCTCATCAGCAAATCTCCTCACGCCACCTAGCTTCAATCTTATTTCTAAAGGGGGCAAATCAATGGCAGTCCTAGGGACCAAAGCCTGGAATTCCTTACACATTCATCTCCAGTTCTCTCAGACAGAATCTATCTTCAGGAAATCCCTGAAAACTTGACACCTTAGTTTTCTCACTCATCTGATCTGGTAGAATATCCTGCTGCTCTGCTCTTTTGGTCTCGCCCCTGCCTTAGCGCCATGATGCTCCCTCGAGTGACAGCTGCGTTCTATAAATAAAAATCCTATCCTATCCTGCCCTTGGCTCGTCTGTCTCCTGTTTACCTCGTGCCTCTTGGTGCTCCTGTTCTTGTGCCTCCTGGCGCTCCTGTTCTTGTGCCTCCTGGCGCTCCTGTTCTTCGAGCTCTACCGAGTTGTTGCAAGTGGAATTGTCATGCGTGTCCTGTGTCTAGGCGACCAACATGTCCTCCCATTCTTGTGTGCCGAGATACAAGAGCTGCTCTGAGTCTTCAGACTGATGTTTTGGCATTCTCCTTGATATGGTTGGGAGCGGTGGTGTTAGGTGGTCTGCTTCAGTACAGTTAGGCGGTGAGAAGTATTGGGGCTTTCTAGCTGCGTTATTGTTAAAGGCTCAATTCTGATGCAGATGCTCCACCTATTGCTGATATCAATTGCTCTCCCAGGTGTGGGCAGCTCTGTATTCCTACCTCTGACCCACTGAGGGGGAGTGGACTGGCTGGCTCCAGTCCATGCGCTTGGGTTACAATTACTTCAGCTGTGACCGACTGGGCCATATGCATTGGTTCCTACAGCGAGAGTGCAGCTTGGCACTGTGGTCCTAGTCCTAGGATGATACCAGTGGGCTGGAGAGCCTCAGCTCCTAGATCATGTTCTAGATACGGTTTGTCACTGCTGTACCGAGGGCCTAATTCTTCCCTGCTGCAGCTGCTCAGCGGTTGGGGGGGTGACTGCAGGACATGGACTTCAGTGATGCGTGAGAGGAGGGTGCCACCCACGTTTTTCAGAAAACATTTTGTGCACATTTTTGGCTGGTAAAGAGTAGGACAGTGCTTTGTAACATTGGCTTTTTCCCCTTCTAAAGTTGCGCATTGTGAGTCACCTGTGTCAGAATCAATTTCTATTAAGGAGCGGTTTAGCTGTGGGTCTGGCTCAGTTTTTGGCTGGGTTTCCACTGCAAGGGCTTGAGGTGACTGAGACTTCCTTTTTCACTTGTTTGCCTTTGTTTTGAGCAGGGGGCCTCTTTTTACCCGGCCGGACTTCATGGTTTTGACCGTGGGGGTCTTTTTTGGTAGATTCTTAGTTGCCCGGTGGACTGATGGTTGTAGGTTTACTGCAGCTGCGGCTTGCTGGCTCAGCAGGTGAGAGGTGAGGGGGTACCTATGAGACAAGCTGCACCAGCCTAGCGCTTGCTGCCTCCACTCCAACAGGGTCACCCACTGGCTCTAGCCTCTTTGCTACCTGCTCCCTTCTGCTCCAGCTGTTGCAGCCCTGGTTGTCAGTTCGTATCAGAGATGAGGGGAGGTTGCGGTTGGCTGAACCTCTGTGACTTTCTGTCATGAGCCTATGGGAGGAGGGCCTGAAGGTTACAGGTTGCAGGTTGAGGCGAGGTGAGTGAGATAGGCACAGCAGGGGTCCACCTGTCCTGTCTGCAGCACAGGCACTGGTGCAGGAGTGGAAACAGGCAGACACAGGCAGGGTCTATCGGGGCCAAGCTCAGCTCAGTTCACTTGTTTTTCCTTCCAGGTCCCCCGCAGTACAGTTGGCACGGATGCAGAGCAAGCGCACTAGCTCCTACGCCCTATGGTCCCCCCGTGGCCCTACTCACTGTGCCCCTGGGTGCTCACCTTCACTCTTGCACCAATCCAGCCAACCAACGGCAGGGCCCCAGGTGTCAGTCGTGAGTTCAAGAGCAATGAGGGGCAAGCTGTGGGCAGGCTGCTAAGGGCTGTTGTGGTCCTCATGGCACTAGGAGCGGCCCCCACGTCCCATTACTGTAGTTTTAGCCGTGGTTCACTCATGGTCCACTCGAGGGCTCGCCTCGCTCTCTGCCCCTTGCCTCCACTTTGCCTTCCTTGCCGTGCTCTGCTCCGTTCTCCTGCCACGCCCCTTGCAGCACACTGCAATGCAGTGGATTCTGATTGGCACAGGATAACAAAATTTGGTATTGTGTTGAATTGTATATGAATTATGAGTTTCTGAGACATTGTTCAGACTATTAGGGGTATTTTGTACAGCAAGTTGTTAGAAATGAAAGACTCTTTTTAACTGGAGAAAAGGAATTTATAATCAGGCCTAGGCGTAGTTTTGCTAAGCGGAACTCCGCAAAGTGACAAAAAAACTCTGCGGGGTTCCGCAAGTGGCAGAATGCAGTGCGAGCTGCCGTTCGTGCTGATTTTCCTGCCACTCGAGTAGAAATTCTACCTCGCCAACTTACCGTTGGCGAGCGCGATCGGTGAAAAAGCTTTGCTGCACTACGCGGAGCGGAGTTTTCTGCACTCCGCGAGCTCCGTGGAGCGGGCAGTGCTGAAAACTCTGTAAACTCAGGCCTATTTATAATACATTACATGACTACATTCTGTTACTACATATAAAAACTAAACTGAGGTACTATAATACCAGCAGCCTTAAGTTGCATCTAAGAAGCCTCGTCTCCCCTTCACCATTGTATCTTGTTTTGGTTGTCTGTTCAAAATCAAATCCTATTACATTTTTCTTTGTTTACAACTATTGTTTTTCTACATTGTGGAAAATTAGATCCAGGGACTTCTTCTTAGCTGTTACGATGCTGTTATAGTTCATGCAGAAGGTAGCAAAACGCTTTAGTTCTGGTGACATTTCACTGCATCTTCTCTGCACTTCAGCTTTACCTTAGTTGCCAGGAGCAAGGGCTGGAGGTAGAAATAGCCCCAAAAAAAGTAAAAAACCAGCACAATGTTCAACATCAGTTTGGGGCAGCTCCTACAAGAAACTAATGAGTACATGGAAAGTTCCAGAACGGAGAAATGGGTGTGTACGTCCTTTCATAAGGGATACTGTGCCAAGCAATGACATTTCTTTGTATGGTAGTGATGTTGTATTCATGAGTTCCAATGTTGAAAGTTATTTTTTGAGACTGTTGTTTTTGTTAAATGCGTTGTTAAAATAAAGTTAAACCAATATATTACTAAACAGCTAGACTCAAACTTTATGTAAAATACGTCTATATATCTATTTTACACATTGGTATTTGTATTCATGACTACTGACGTCATCACAACCTCCGGTGTTGCTGTGAAGGAAAATGCGTTTTTGATGTCGTTTTTTTCGAAAAAGGAATACAAAAGGGAAAATCAAATTTATATGTTACTAAATAGCTAAACTCAAACTTTATGTAAAAAGTCTATATATGTGTTTTACACTTTGTGATAAATCCACGGTATTCCCTGTGTGTGACCTCGGCAATCGAGTTATAGTTCGGAAATAGAATTTAAAAAACCTTAGAAGTTCACTGAAAAAACAAAGTTTACAGGGATGTTATCGTTAGGCTGACATTTCACTTGTACAAAACCAGAGAAATATACCAGTTAACTTGTGCCCCCGCAATGCTCTGCTTATGACCTCACATTTTACATCAGTCATGACATGGTCGGTGACATCACTGATGACATCTGAAATGTTATCGCTGTTGACATCACCACGAGAAACCATGCTGATCCTGAATGCTTAGCAAATTTCAGGCCATCTCATTGCTGCCAGCAGCATCAAAGGTGCGGGAGAAATCGGTAAACTGGCAACTCACCACCGTTTTGACAGAAAATAACTTACTCCAACGCGTTCCACCTTGAAAGTCTTGATCACGACTTTCAAGTTGAAACGCATTGGTTTTGGTAGTGTAAATATAATACTTTGGATAGAAAACTCCTGGAGTGCAGCACATACTCTTCTGGTGATTATATTATCAGCGTGGGCATGATTCTGACTGCCAGCAGGTAATATATATATCTGTTTAGATACATTACACCGCTACTCACAAGGAGGGGTCTTGTAGAAAGTAGGTTGCATAAAAACGGCACTAAGCCGCACAACATTGTGTAGACATAGGACACCACTACTTACTAGTATGGGTCAGCAGACAATGAAGGACCGGATATTGATTAAGGCAGGCACTAGGCCGAGAGCAGTACAAAACGTCAACCGTTGGACCCCTATTCAAGGGAACTCTATCCACTCTATCCATATATAAATGAGTAGAAAACAAAGCGCCCGGGACTGATTCCACACACAAACGGAGGGGACTTTTGCGAGTATAATTTACTCCAACATCCATGGAAAAGGAATTCTGGCACTATGCCACAATCTTCTAACTTTTATTTTCGTTTCTATTAATTCTTTTCCATTTCTTGCACTGTGACAGGTTATATACACATGAGAGGAATAATAAATGTATATATTGGAAATGTGCATTTGACCTATATAAGCTCAATTTGAGTATTCTTGTATGAAATGTGAATACAGACACATTATTTTGCACATTACAAAATGGATGCCATGTAACACAATGTTTGTTGCACTTTTTGTCCCCCTTTTCACTTTCTACACCATCTATGTATTGTACGCCCTTTCCCTCAATACACTGTGTGTCCAAGCTTGCTTTGCAAGCGAAACGCGTAACCTGGAAATAAACCAACTGTTGGTAATTGCACAAACCTCTGAGTGATCGTTAATTGGATTTTGTTGAAGAAATGATGTCCGGCGCGCTCCACCGGCTTTGAACGATCCTCTGTGCAGGGAGAGGGAAAGCGGAAGGAGCAGAAACTAAATAAATTGACGATTGAGTTTTCCGAGGCCCGGCTCCAGTATCGACAAATAACTCAAAGAAACAGACTGGTAACTATTTGGATGTAGGAAGCAACCTCCGCATTCGCTAAACGCTGGATTGCATCCGACGGTATTTGACACCAGAAGTAAGCGGGAAACACCGCCCGGACTCATCGTGATCGGAGCAGAGACATTGGCGAAGCAAGAAGGAACCCGGGGTCACGCTGACCCCCAAGGTAGGCACTCCGGCAGGGCTGCACGGGTGTACTGGGAGGGGGAGGGAGACGGGTCGAAGGACGCGTGTCCTTCTCACCTACCTGCCCGGTCGTAGCATCGAGGAGGCTACAAACGGGAGGTGTGGGCGGGGGCCAGAGAAAAGGAAAAAACTGGCAACGCAATACTTTCTTTTGCCGAATTTAACACTGTGTCTCTTTCGCTAAATACCCATTTTTCACTACATACCAATTGCCGATTTTCCATTTCTTTACCAGCTGGAACACTAAACCTATTCTAATAGTAACACGCACTGTATTTTCTTAAACGTGTTACCGGCGCACTCACAAATAAAGAACAGTGCGGATAACAAACAATAGGATGAATGTAAGTTTCTTTGAATATTCGTTTTCTACTTTTACGGACTTGTAACACATGTAGGGCACGGTCTGGATAACCCATTTTGGTACCACTTTCAAATGCTTAAGACAGGTGACCCCTGGGTGGAAAACGACAGAGAACGTGCGGAAAAGTAGCACACAGCTAGTATTAAGATACTGAAGCAGCAGGAACTTCTACATTTTGAAGGGAGGGGCAATTACCAGACTCTCTCCAGATTGAAACGCAGTCCACAAACATATTGTCTATTTCTTTTTCGGAGATTACATAGTGGTATAGTATGACACATACAATCTGACTTATTGCCCTTAACAAATCAGATGGAGGAAGAATCAGAAAGGAGGGCAGCAGCCCTCAGCCTCTTTGCAAGGGCACCCAACAAAGGTCAGAAAAAAATTGAAACCACAGCAAAAGACTCTACGTTACAGGGCAAATTACGAAGACTTGAAAAAATGAAAAAATCAGAAACATCCAAATGGTGGGAAGCAATCTCACTACAAGATTACATAGATAAGGACATGGTACCGTGAGGATTACGCATTTATACCACTCCCTCATATGAATCAACTAACCCCAGAATGCTGGAAGAATGGGCTGATAATTCTGCAAAAAGCTCTAAACAAATGTTGATCATCCTTGTGAAATATGCCTGGGAGGATAGAGAGACATTGAAACAAGAAATCAAGCAACTGGAAGATGAATTGAAGAATCATAAAGAACAAGATGTAATAAAGAAATATATGGAGGATCTCAAGGCAAGACTAAAAAACTATGAAGAGGATATAAAGGCTCGGAAGCAGCGCAAATTGCACCGCGACTGCGGAGATTACGAGAGTGGCAGAATTCTAACTTACTCACATAAATATGATCACCTATATGAGAAACTTTCAATGGGGGAACCACTAGATAGTGAAACAGAGAATGCCAGTGGAACAGACTCCATAACCAGCAGTGATGTAGAAGTGGATCAGCCGTATATACATGACAGATCAATGGAAAGAAAGAGGGGCCCCAAGAAACAACCAAGGGGCATATTAGCAAGACCCACGTTAAAATTATCGCCGTTTTAGCGGCAGGAAACTGCCGCTAAAACGGCGATAATGGGCTTGCTAATATGCGCTATAGAATTCAATAGAAGCCCAGGTTAGATGTCCTGCACATCTAACCTGGGCTTCTATTGGAATTCCATAACGCATATTAGCAAGCCCATTATCGCCGTTTTAGCGGCAGTTTCCTGCCGCTAAAACTGCGATAATTTTAACGTGGGTCTTGCTAATATGCCCCCAACTTTTTTAGACGAATATCGCCTCCTAAGAACAAGGAGGGAAATACCACAGACCGTACAACCCACGAGAATGAGAGGAAGAGGTCGGGGACGAGGTCGGGGACGAGGACGAGGAAGAAACCAGGAAGAAACTGGAGAAGAAGGAAGCGACAGCGACAGAGAGAACACAAGAGGCAGAGGAAGAGGAACACGGCAAATGGGAACCAGACAAATGGGCCAGAAAAAACAGAAATAATGGATGACAACATGGTAAATAAAACTATTATTAATTTATCATATAGACCACTTACTATGTTTGAAAAACAAACCCTTTGCTTAGGCCTTTCCTTTTGTCCAACTAACTGTTTCAACTATCCTGAAACAAGAATCGATATTTTTAAATTTGTGAGAAAAGTGAAGTTAAAAAAATGGCACATTTTGAAAGGAACACCCGAACAATCATGTGCCAATGAAAGACATGAAAGTGATCCTAACACGTTTCTCAGTATTCAAGACAGAAATACATTACTTGACATGGAGGGTCTCTATCAGGAAGGAGGTTTAGACCTTAATGAGGAACAAACTATACCCAGAACTGACCTTCCAACAACCACCAAGTTTAGGCCCGAATCCATCTTTCTCCCTACAATGCCTCACGACAACATTGACGCTTTCCATGAGACAATAAGAAAAGAGCTGATGAAATTGCACAAACAAAAACTATACAAAAAAGATACTACCTCTAATTTTACCAAAGAACAATGGAAACTGATTAAATCCTTATCCGATGATGAGAATATCATAATTCGACCAGCTGATAAAGGGGGAAATATTGTTTTATGGGACAGAGTCGCCTACATTGCTGAAGCAGAAAGACAATTAGATGACACAAGATTCTATGTGAAAACCAACACACGAGAGTATAATGAGAGTATATTGTATATCTGGAATATGCTCAATGAGTACAAAGACAAGGGTATTGTCCAGTGGGAAGAATTCTGCTATTTGAAATGCAATTATCCCAGAACTCCCATTTTCTTACTACCTAAGATACACAAAGACCCCATAACACCACCAGGGAGACCGATTGTGTCCTCAATAGGATGTGTATCAGAACATGTCTCAAAATACATAGATCATTTTCTCCGTGAGTATGTGGAGGGTCTTCCCTCACACATAAGGGATACTAAAGACTTCCTGGGGAAAATAAGGAGTATCACATGGGAAGAGGACTATCTTATGATCACTACGGATGTGAATTCACTGTACTCTATCATTGATCATTCACTTGAGTTACAATGCTGCAAATATTTTCTTAACAAACGAAAAATTTGTTATTTGGAACACACAGCAATGCTATTGAAGTTGATGGAATTTTGCCTCCTTAATAACATGTTTTTATTTAATGGCACTATGTACAAACAAGTCCTTGGCACTGCTATGGGCACATGCTTTGCCCCTAGCTTTGCCAATCTGTTTCTGGTGGTCTGGAAAGATGAAGTTCTTAAAAAACTTAAGACAAACCCTGAAGGTAACAGAGTAATAAAATGGTACAGGTACATAGATGACCTATTTGTGGTGTGGAAAGGGAGTGAGGAAAGCGCGAAAGATACTATCAATGAACTCAACAATAACAATTATAACCTCAATCTTTCATACACCATGAGCAGGAGACAAATTTAATTCCTTGATGTGGTAGTAGAGATAGAGAATAACACAATAAACACCAGACTTCATAGAAAGGTGACAGCAGGCAATAGCCTTCTTCATGCTCTCAGCAGCCACCCGGAAACACTTAAATGGAGTATTCCGTTTGGGGAGCTGTTGAGAGCAAGAAGAAATTGCAGCACAGAGGAAAACTTCCTAGCAGAACAAGACAATATGATGAGACGATTCAGAGAGAGAGGGTATCCAAACTGGGTCCTAGCAAAAGCAAAAGAAAAAGTGAAGAAGATCAAAAGAGAGGAAACTCTACTAGAAAAACCCACAACTGAGATTGATACCACTACAAGAGTGATTCTCACCTATAACAGCGAATCGAAGAAAATATCGAAAATTCTGAACCAGAATTGGAATGTCCTCTCAAGTGATCCTACGATAGGACAAATGATCCAAGATAGACCACACATAACATACAGGAAAGGGAGAAACCTCAGAGATTTCCTTGTTAAGGGAGACATTACTAGCACAAACATGAACACACGAATTGGCCTACAGGGATTTTTTCCATGTGGCAACTGTAAGGCTTGTAGAAATAGCTCCATGAGAAAAACTTACCAAACACCAATAGGGGAAAGAACGATCAAACAATTCCTAACGTGCGGTACTACATTCACTATCTATATCCTTGAATGTCCCTGTAAAAAGAGGTACATAGGAAGCACCACATTAGCCACAAATAAACGGGTGTTGGAACATATGAGGGCCATAAATAATAAAGACCCCCAGTACCCAGTAGCGAGACATTTTTCTGAATACCATTTGTCCAATAGCTCTCTCCTTACATTCTTTGCAATAGAACAGATTGAACATACCCACAGGGGAGGTAACAGAGTCCTCACCTTACGGAAAAAAGAATCATGCAATATAATTAATCTCCAAACTAAGTGCCCTGAAGGGCTTAATCAGGATGAGGAGATAAGTGTCCACTTACACGAGTAACGCTATACCGGGCAGGTTGAGGCTGTTAATATGCATTGAACTGTTGTGGGTCTTATAGTCAGCAAATTTTGTCCGAAAGTCATGTCAAATTGTCCTATAAAGAACTGAGTTTTTTGTTATTCTAAGGTTTTTGATATTCTAATGTTTATGTTGCTGTATACACACACTATAGTAATTTTCCAACTTTGAACTAGACCTGATCTTATACTCACACTATGGAATCATTCATGGATGTAAGAATTGTAATATTTTTATACTCCTCTGTCTATAATCACTTATCTTATCTTTGTCTTTTTTTTATCACAGGAGAAAAGGAAGGGGTCGACACAGAGGATCAGCTTCCAACGCACTCCCCTACCCTTTTCTTCAGTTGTTTTGGTGGAGGGACAGACCTAACAGATAAGAGACTTATCTTCCTAACTGATTTTATCTCTATATCAAGGGTCATATTATGAGTGTAGATCATATTGTTATGTTATTGAGTTTATTGACTATGTTTTGAATGGTGGACCACTGGGGTGTTGGTATGGGGAAGGTGCGGTGCATCAATACATAGAGGAGGTAGGTGTAGGAATCTAGTATAGGGTTCCCGGGTAACAGGTGGGATACAATCGGCACTAGGCCTAACATATCTGTTTAGATGCATGACACCGCTACTCACAAGGAGGGGTCTTGTAGAAAGTAGGTTGCATAAAAACGGCACTAAGCCGCACACCATTGTGTAGACATAGGACACCACTACTTACTAGTATGGGTCAGCAGACAATGAAGGACCGGATATTGATTAAGGCAGGCCCTAGGCCGAGAGCAGTACAAAACGTCAACCGTTGGGCCCCTATTAAAGGGAACTCTATCCACTCTATCCATACATAAATGAGTAGAAAACAAAGCGGCCGGGACTGATTCCACACACGAATGGAGGGGACTTTTTCGAGTATAATTTACTCCAACATCCATGGAAAAGGAATTCTGGCACTATGCCACAATCTTCTAACTTTTATTTTCGTTTCTATGCATTCTTTTCCATTTCTTGCACTGTGACAGGTTATATACATATGAGAGGAATAATAAATGTATATATTGGAAATGTGCATTTGACCTATATAAGCTCAATTTGAGTATTCTTGTATGAAATGTGAATACAGACACGTTATTTTGCACATTACAAAATGGATGCCATGTAACACAATGTTTGTTGAACTTTTTGTCCCCCTTTTCACTTTCTACACCGTCTATGTATTGTACGCCCTTTCCCTCAATACACTGTGTGACCAAGCTTGCTTTGCAAGCGAAACGCGTAACCTGGAAATAAACCAACTGCTGGTAATTGCACAAACCTCTGAGTGATCGTTAATTGGATTTTGTTGAAGAAATGATGTCCGGCGCGCTCCGCCGGCTTTGAGCGATCCTCTGTGCAGGGCGAGGGAAAGCGGAAGGAGCAGAAACGAAAGAAAATATATATATATATATATATATATATATATATATATATATATATATATATATATATATACGTATATTATCTACTGGCGGTCGCCAGTAGATAGTTATAGTTACAACCTATTATCCATAGGAAATCCGCGACATTCTATTTGAAATAACTCTCTTGCCGGTTGACGTATCTTCGCAAAATTTTCAAACTTTGTGGGGCGCTCCGGTCCGCTCCTACCCTGAAAGTCTCGGGGGATTTGTCAAGCGGGGGCCGAGAAAAAGGGGTGTCCCAAAACGCGTTTTCCCCATGCAATTTTCCATAGGAAACTTTAGACACGGCTACAGCCCGAACTGCTGAACGGAATTACACCAAATTTGGCAAAGAGGTAGTTCTTGGTTCAGAAAGAACCCTTTTTGTTAAATGGTGTAAATCCGTTCAGTAGTTGCTGAGAAAATCAAAAGTAAAAAGATAGTGATATCTATGGCCGAGTAGGGTCCGCGTACCCTCAGCGCACCCTGCGCGCGCCGTCCCGATCACGAGCTGCATGTTAATTGGCTGTCAGCTGGCTGTCAACATTCCAATTCAGGAAATGTTGGCAGCCATTTTGTCCCTCGGTAGAACCGAGGGACAGAAACAAGTGCGCAAAGCGCACAAAGGGGGCAGGGTAGAAACACCCTGACCCCTAGGTTTGCTCAGGGGTCCCACAAGGACCCCCTGGGCAAAAAAAAAAAATCAAAAAAAAAATCGGCAGGATGCGCTCAGGGTGCGCGAATCCTGCCGCGCTCGATAGTTAATTGGCCCCCGGGTGGGCCAAGTCCCGGGGGCATGCTGGGGGGTTAATTTTATGTGTGGGGGCCTCTAAGGGCCCCCAAGCCCGGGGACCACCACCCCCGGGGCTTTATGTGTAATGGTGCGGGAGGGCTCTGAGCCCTCCCGCAGCCCCGGGACCGCCACCTCCCGGGGCTTCTTTTTTATTTTTGATTAACCTGTGTGGGGGCTCCAGCCCCCACACGCCCGGAGACCACCACCTCCCGGGGCACTAAGAAAATTACAATGGGGGTCCGTTTTGACCCCCAAGCCCCGGGGACCACCACCTCCCCGGGGCTTTCAAAATGTAAGGAGGGGGCCGCGCGGCCTCCTCCTGGAGCCTGTGGTGGCCCTGGGGACCGCCACCCCCAGGGCCGGCTCCTGCAGTGTCCCGGGTGCCTACCCCCGGGACACTGCTGTTTGCAATGACAGGACGGGAGCCTCGCGGCTCCCGTCCTGTCATTGCAAACTGCTTTGGATATTGGAAGAGAGAGCAGGAAACCTGCTCTCTCTTCCAATATCCAAAGCTGATTGCTTTTCCACATGGGGAGCAGCATGTTAGCTGCTCCCCATGTGTAAAAGCAATGCCGGCTCCCGTAGGACACGGGGAGCCGGCGGGACTGTGGGGGGTTTGGGGACCCCCCCACAGTCCCCAACGAGAGGCCAGGCCCCGGGGGATGGGGTCCCCGGGGCCTTAAATGGCCTGAGGAGGGGGGCCACGCAGCCCCCCTCCAAATAAAAAAAAAGAGGCCATGCCCCGGGGATGGGGTCCCCGGGGCCAATACAGGCCCAGGGAAGGGGGACCACGCGGCCCCCTTCCCGTTTTTTTAAATTTTAATTAAAAAAAGGGGTAAGGCCCTGGGGGATGGGGTCCCCAGGGCCTAAAAATAGGAAAAAGGAAGGGGGCCACACAGCCCCCTTCAGGGAAAAAAAAAAAACGATCGGGCCCGCAGGCCCCGCCCCTTCCTTCACCACTCTGCAAACGCGCCCCTGGCGCGTTTGCAGAGGGGAACAATTCCCCTTGAATACTGGGGTCCCTGGGGGCCAACTAGCCCACCAGGAACCTCCAATATGCGCCAGGGGGCTGCCTTGCTGAGAGGTGTACAGAGGCCACGCCCCTTTTACACCTCTCTGCAACGCAGCTCTGTGGCGCTTTTGGAGGTATATGGTGGGCTAGTTGCACCCCAGGGACCCTCAGGATTCAAGGGGAGTTAATCCCCGACTTAAAACGCGCCATGGGGCGCGTTTGCACAGTGGTGAAGGAGAGGGCGGGGCTTCAGGTGACATGTGTGCAAACAGGCCCCGTGGCGCGTTTTAAGATGGGGAATTAAATCCCCTTCAATCCTGAGGGTCCCTGGGGGCCAACTAGCCCAACAGGTACGTCCAGAAAGCGCCACAGAGCTGCGTTGCAGAGAGGTGTAAAAGGGGTGTGGCCTCTGTATATGTCTCTGCAACGCAGCCCCTGGCGCATACTGGAGGTTCCTGGTGGGCTAGTTGGCCCGTAGGGACCCTCATGATTCAAGGGGACTTAATCCCCCTACTTAAAACGCGCCACGGGGCTCGTTTGCACAGATGTCACCTCAGGCCCCGCCCCTCCCTTCACCATTGTGCAAATATTCCTCTAAAATCAGCCGAAATACGAATTCTGATTTACTCACCTGTTATCAGGAGAGACCTCAGTGCTGCATCTTTCAGCCCAGTACTAATCCTGAAAAGTAATTTTAACCGTACTTACCAGTAACTTGAATTTCCTTCCATAGGCTAACATTGACTGGTTTCACTTGGAAATTCTTCTAAGTGTGGAGTTTTGGAACTTTAAAATATTCCTCTAAAATCAGCCGAAATACGAATTCCGATTTACTCACCTCTTATCAGGAGAGACCTCAGTGCTGTATCTTTCAGCCCAGTACTGGTCCTGAAAAGTAATTTTAACCGTACTTACCAGTAACTTGAATTTCCTTCCATAGGCTAACATTGACTGGTTTCACTTGGAAATTCTTCTAAGTGTGGAGTTTTGGAACTTTAAAATATTCCTCTAAAATCAGCCGAAATACGAATTCCGATTTACTCACCTGTTATCAGGAGAGACCTCAGTGCTGCATCTTTCAGCCCAGTACTGATCCTCAAAAGTAATTTTAACCGTACTTACCAGTAACTTGAATTTCCTTCCATAGTATATAATTGCCTGCTTTTTGCCGAAAAAGTTTCTAAGTGTTGATTTTTGAAACATACAAATATTCCTCTAAAATCAGCCGAAATACGAATTCCGATTTACTCACCTGTTATAAGGAGAGACCTCAGTGCTGTATCTTTCAGCCCAGTACTGGTCCTGAAAAGTAATTTTAACCGTACTTACCAGTAACTTGAATTTCCTTCCATAGGCTAACATTGACTGGTTTCACTTGGAAATTCTTCTAAGTGTGGAGTTTTGGAACTTTAAAATATTCCTCTAAAATCAGCCGAAATACGAATTCCGATTTACTCACCTGTTATCAGGAGAGACCTCAGTGCTGCATCTTTCAGCCCAGTACTGATCCTCAAAAGTAATTTTAACCGTACTTACCAGTAACTTGAATTTCCTTCCTAAGGATATAATTGCCTGCTTTTTGCTGAAAAAGTTTCTAAGTGTTGATTTTTGAAACATACAAATATTCCTCTAAAATCAGCCGAAATACGAATTCCGATTTACTCACCTGTTATAAGGAGAGACCTCAGTGCTGTATCTTTCAGCCCAGTACTGGTCCTGAAAAGTAATTTTAACCGTACTTACCAGTAACTTGAATTTCCTTCCATAGGCTAACATTGACTGGTTTCACTTGGAAATTCTTCTAAGTGTGGAGTTTTGGAACTTTAAAATATTCCTCTAAAATCAGCCGAAATACGAATTCCGATTTACTCACCTGTTATCAGGAGAGACCTCAGTGCTGCATCTTTCAGCCCAGTACTGATCCTCAAAAGTAATTTTAACCGTACTTACCAGTAACTTGAATTTCCTTCCTAAGGATATAATTGCCTGCTTTTTGCTGAAAAAGTTTCTAAGTGTTGATTTTTGAAACATACAAATATTCCTCTAAAATCAGCCGAAATACGAATTCCGATTTACTCACCTGTTATAAGGAGAGACCTCAGTGCTGTATCTTTCAGCCCAGTACTGGTCCTGAAAAGTAATTTTAACCGTACTTACCAGTAACTTGAATTTCCTTCCATAGGCTAACATTGACTGGTTTCACTTGGAAATTCTTCTAAGTGTGGAGTTTTGGAACTTTAAAATATTCCTCTAAAATCAGCCGAAATACGAATTCCGATTTACTCACCTGTTATCAGGAGAGACCTCAGTGCTGCATCTTTCAGCCCAGTACTGATCCTCAAAAGTAATTTTAACCGTACTTACCAGTAACTTGAATTTCCTTCCATAGGATATCATTGCCTGCTTTTTGCTGAAAAAGTTTCTAAGTGTTGATTTTTGAAACATACAAATATTCCTCTAAAATCAGCCGAAATACGAATTCCGATTTACTCACCTGTTACCAGGAGAGAACCCAGTGCTGCATCTTTTAGCCCAGCACTGACCCTGAAAAGTAATTTTAACCGTACTTACCAGTAACTTATCTTTTCTTCCATAGGAATCCATTGTCTGGTTTTCAGCAGAAAAGTTTCAAAGTGTCGATTTTCACAAACTACAAATATTCCTTAAAAATCGCCTGTATGACTTAAACGCATTTTTTCAACTGTTTACAGGAGATGCACCAGTGCTGGATCCAGGATCCAACACTGAGTAAGAAAAAGTAACGATAACAGTTTTTACCTGCTAAGTGAATTTCCTTCCATAGGATAACATTGGTGATTCTATGAGGAAAAGTTTCTAAGTGTCAACTTTTAAAATACAATAATATTCCTTAAAAATCACGACTGTAACCAAAACGCTTTTACTCAACTGTTTACAGGAGATGTCCCAGGACTGAATCTAGGATCCAGTCCTGTGGTTAGAAAAGTAATCCATAAAGTAACTAATTGCATTTAACTAGAAATTCACATTGAGCTGAATGTTGCATTGTGTTTGAAAATGTGTTGCCCATTGCAACAACTGTAACTACTGTACTTAAAAGTCTATTGCCTATGTGCTAAGTATTTAAACTAAAGTAATTCATTCTGAGAAAGTATTTTTTGTAATGTAATGTATAATGTAATTACAATGTAATTTAAAAAATAAAATATGTAAAGAAATTGGGGCAGATTTACAAGGCCCTTACGCCACTTTTGCGTCACTTTTAACATGGGAAAAGTGACGCAAAAGTGGCGCAAGGGCCTTGTAAATCTGCCCCATTGTTTCTAAAAATGTAGTAAATCAGTATGAAAAAAATAATATAAAAATTAATACATTTAAAAAACCTTTGAAATTCACTGAAAAACCGTAGGTTTCAGGCATGTTATAGTTACAAATTAGCATTTAAAAACCTTTGAAATTCACTGAAAAAACCATAGGTTTCAGACACGTTATAGTTAGAAATTAGCATTTAAAAAACCTTTGAAATTCACTGAAAAAACCATAGGTTTTAGGGACAGTTATAGTTACAAATTAGCATTTAAAAAACCTTTAAAATTCACTGAAAAAACCATAGGTTTCAGATATGTTATAGTTACAAATTAGCATTTAAAAAACCTTTGAAATTCACTGAAAAAACCATAGGTTTTAGGGACAGTTATAGTTAGTTGGACATTTCACTCGTACAAAACCCGTGAAATTCCCCCGTTATAGTTAGTTCAGCTAACTATAACTCGCGCCCCGCAATGCACTGCTGATGACGTCACATATTACATCACTCATGACATGGTCAGTGACATCACTGATGACATCACTGATGACATCTCAAATGACATCACTGATGACATCATCCACGTGATAATCTGATGCAGCTCCTCACACCCTAATATAACCTTTGATACACCCAATCTAAATTACAGACTGCCATTCGCAAAACTATAGACACTCCAACACCAATAACTACATACCCACTCACTGATTCTTAGGTCTACACACACACATCCACTCACTCACCCGTACAGTCACTCATACTTATGGTCACTCAGTACAGGACTATCATATGCACTCTTACTCCTATATAGACACTCAAACACCGCCACTCATCCAAAGAGGTACTCACACACCTAGTCAGTCATGCAAATAATTAAACACACTGCCATTTACTCACCTATACAGTTATACACACACCAGCTCACTTAATCATACAAATACTAGCACATTGTTACGCTCTTATACAATCACTGATACAAGCACACACTCATCCATACAGCCACTATCACAATCACTCACTCTCGCTTATAGCTATTTATATACTCCAACACACATATATACTGGCTTTCACATATGTAGTTACTCACACATGTACCACTGGGATATACATTCACTCACTAACACACTCTTACACACACTTACCCACCCATACAGTCTATCACAGATGCACTCTTGAAACCATCCACCCAGTGAATCACCCACTCACACATCTATGCACAGAGTCGCACACACCCCACCCACACAAACACTCAGGCACCCATACAGATACTCAGACAACCAATCAATAACTCATATAGACACTCATGTAGCTATTCACAAACCCATGCAGCCACTTACACAGCAACAGACAGACGGATCCAGACATTCACCCAGTTTAGTCACTAACCCATGCATTCAGTAAGATACGTTAAATCACTCACTTATAGAGTCAGTCACGCACCTACTAAATCATCCATACAGACACTTACACACCCACTCATTCTTCAATACGTCTTTTCCTATATATATTAAAAATATTTAAACTTTACAGAAACACACAGTCACTGGATGATGTCATCAGTGATGTCATTTGAGATGTCATCAGTGATGTCATCAGTGATGTCACTGACCATGTCATGAGTGATGTAATATGTGACGTCATCAGCAGTGCATTGCGGGGCGCGAGTTATAGTTAGCTGAACTAACTATAACGGGGGAATTTCACGGGTTTTGTACGAGTGAAATGTCCAACTAACTATAACTGTCCCTAAAACCGATGGTTTTTTCAGTGAATTTCAAAGGTTTTTTAAATGCTAATTTGTAACTATAACATATCTGAAACCTATGGTTTTTTCAGTGAATATATATATATATATAAATATTACCTACTGGCGGTCGCCAGTAGGTAGTTATAGTTACAACCTAGTTTCCATAGGAAAAGCATTTTTTGATTTGCTAATAACTTTGGTGTCGTTTGACGAATCTTTGCGAAATTCTCCCAAAAAAAAGTCTATCCAGGTCAGCTCCTATCCTGAAAGTTTGGGGGTGATTCGTCAAGCAGGGACAGAGAAAAAAGGGGGGTCCCAAAACGCGTTTTCCCCATGTTAATTTCCATAGCACATTTTGCGACGAGCTACAGCCCGAACTGCTGAACAGAATTACCCCAAATTTGGCAGAAAGGTAGAGCTTGGTTCAGAAAGCGACCTTTTTTTTAAATGGTGTAAATCCGTTCAGTAGTTTTGGAGAAATTCAAAAAATAAGAGTCAAAAAATCAATTTCCCATAGGAAACTTTGTGCAAGGCTACAGCCGAAACTACTGAACGGACTTACCCCAAATTTGGCACAAAGGTAGTGCTTGGATCAGAAAGTGACCTTTTTTTTAAATGGTGTAAATCCGTTCAGAAGTTCCTGAGAAATTAGAAAAATAAACGTTTCTATATCTGGGCGGAGCCTAAGGCCCGTGCACGAGCTTCACTGTGATTGGCTGCCAACACTCCAAACCAGGAAGTGTTGGCAGCCATCTTGTGGCTCGGTAGAAGCGAGTCGCTAGAAAACAGAGAAACAAAGGTATAAAACAAGAGAAGGGGGCAGGGTAGAAACACCCTGACCCCCTAGGCCTGCTCAGGGGGTCCCAAAAAGATTTTTTTGTTGTTGTAATTTCGGCAAATTTGCACAGTGGTGCAGGGAGGGGGCGGGGCCTGACATAGCAAGTGTGCAAACGCACCCCCTGGCACATTGTAAATTGGGGGATTAAGTCCCCTTGAATCCTGAGGGTCCCTGGGGTCAACTAGCCCACCAGGTACCTCCAGTAAGCACCAGGAGCTGCGTTGCAGAGAGGTGGGCCAAGGCCACGCCCCTTCTTACACCACTCTGCAACGCAGCTGTGTGGCGCTTACTGGAGGTAGCTGGTGGGCTAGTTGGCCCCCAGGGACCCTGAGGACTCAAGGGGACTTAATCTCCCAATTTACAACGCACCAGGGGGTGCGTTTGCACAGTGGTTCAGGGAGGGGGAGTGGGCTGATGTGACAAGTGTGCAAATGTGCCCTGTGGTGCGTTTTAAGTTGGGGGATTAAGTCCCCTTGAATCCTGAGGGCCCTGGGGGCCAACTAGCCCACCAGGTATCTCCAGTATGCGCCAGGGAGCTGTTTTGCATAGAGGTGTTCAGAGGCCACGCCCCTTTTTACACCTCTCTGCAGCGCAGCTCTGTGGTGCTTACTGGAGGTACCTGGTGGGCTAGTTGGCCCCCAGGGACCATCAGGACTCAAGGGGAATTAATCCCCCAACTTAAAATGCTCCAGGGGGCGTGTTTGCACAGTGGTGAAGGGAGGGGGTGGGGCCTGACATAGCAAGTGTGCAAAGCACCCCTGGCACATTGTAAATTGGGGATTAAGTCCCCTTCACTCCTGAGGGTCCCTGGGGGTGAACTAGTCCTCCAGGTACTTCCAGTATGTTCCAGGAGCTGCGTTGCAGAGAGGTGCTGAGAGGCCACGCCCCTTTTACACCTCTCTGCAAGGCAGCTCTGTGGTGCTTACTGGAGGTAGCTGGTGGGCTAGTTGGCCCCAGGGACCCTCAGGACTCAAGGGGATTTAATCCACCAATTTACAACGCCCCAGGGGGCGCGTTTGCACAGTGGTGCAGGGAGGGGGCGTGGCCTGATGTGACAAGTGGGCAATTGTGTGGCGCGTTTTAAGTTGGGGATTAAGTTCCCTTGAATCCTGAGGGTCCCTGGGGGCCAAATAGCCCACCAGGTACCTCCAATAAGCGCCAGGGAGCTGTGTTGCAGAGAGGTGGTCCAAGGCCACGCCCCCTTTTTACACCACTCTGCAACGCAGCTCTGTGGCACTTACTGGAGGTAGCTGGTGGGCTAGTTGGCCCCCAGGGACCCTCAGGACTCAAGGGGACTTAATCCCCCAATTTACAACGCACCAAGGGGTGCGTTTACACAGTGGTGCAGGGAGGGGACGTGGCCTGATGTGACATGTGTGTACTTATGCAATCACTCCACCAAAACCCAAGCACTTATAAATTCACCATGCACTCTCCTTGCAGCACTCTAATCATCCAGTCACTACCCATGCACTCATGCAATGACCCATGCACTAACTCATGCACTGCTACACTACCCTGAGCAGTACCCATGCAGTCCAGCCATCGCCCTGTCACTACCCATGCACTCCTCCAATCACCCAGCGAGCACCATGTACTTATCCAATCACTCCGCCAAAACCTAAGCACTTATAAATTCACCATGCACTCTCCTTGCAGTACTCTAATCATCCACTCAGTACCCATGTACTCATGCAATGACCCAGGCGCTAACTCATGGCAAATACAGAGGAGGTCATGCTCATTACAGGGGTACCCCAACGCATAGTGTTCCCTAGTGTATGTAGGTGTTTTCACTGTATTCTAAGTGTCTTTTAGCATAGCACTGGCTCCGGTCCTGGTTAGTCAGAGTCAGTTACCACCAGTACCCGTCAGTAAAAAGTTGGGGGCACAGGAGGACTTTCTGCTCCTCTGTTGGTTCTTTCTGCACATCTCTTGCTTCTTCCTGCACTTTTGTTCGTCTTTCTGAACTTCAGTTGACTCTTTCACCATTTGTCTTGCTTCTTTCTGCACTTTTCTTCCTCTTTCTTCACATGTCCTACCTTTGTAGGCATAGTTAGAAATTAGCATTTAAAAAACCTTTGAAATTCACTGAAAAAACCATAGGTTTCAGGGACGTCATAGTTACAAATTAGCATTTCAAAAACCTTTGAAATTCACTGAAAAAACCATAGGTTTCAGGGACGTTATAGTTAGTTGGACATTTCACTCATACAAAACCATAGAAATTTCGCCGTTATAGTTAGTTGAGCTAACTATAACTCGCGCCCCGCAATGCACTGCTGATGACGTCACATATTACATCATTCATGACATGGTCAGTGACATCACTGATGACATCACTGATGACATCTCAAATGACATCACTGATGACATCACTGATGACATCATCCAGTGACTGTGTGTTTCTGTAAAGTTTAAATATGTTTTATATATATAGTGGCCAAGTTGTATTGAAGAATGAGTGGGTGTATAAGTGTCTGGATGGAGGATTTAGTAGGTGCGTGACTATGCTTAAAAACTTTGATAGAAAAACAGACATTTGAGGTGAGCAAATTTAGAGTGTCGCTGGTGTTGAGAGTGCTCTTACTGGAGCTGCTTTCCACCTAAACTTGAGAACTACCCAGAGTTCTCTGCTTCTGTTTTTGCATATATATATATATTATCTACTGGCGGTCGCCAGTAGATAGTTATAGTTAGGACCTATTTTCCATAGGAAATCCGCGACATTCTATTTGAAATAACTCTCTTGCCGGTTGACGAATCTTCGCGAAATTTTCAAACTTTATGGCCCGCTCCGGTCCGCTCCTACCCTGAAAGTCTCGGGGTGATTCATCAAGCGGGGGCCGAGAAAAAGGGGGTCCCAAAACGTGTTTTCCCCATTCATTTTCCCATAGGAAACTTTAGACACGGCTACAGCCCGAACTGCTGAACGGAATTACACCAAATTTGGCAAAGAAGTAGTTCTTGGTTCAGAAAGAACCCTTTTGTTAAATGGTGTAAATCCGTTCAGTAGTTGCGGAGAAATTAAAAAATAAGAGTCAAAAAATCAATTTCCCATAGGAAACTTTATGCAAGGCTACAGCCCGAACTGCTGAACGGAATTACACCAAATTTGGCAAAGAGGTAGTTCTTGGTTCAGAAAGAACCCTTTTGTTAAATGGTGTAAATCCGTTCAGTAGTTGCTGAGAAAATCAAAAGTAAAAACACATATATATCTGGGCGGAGCCTAACCACACATGTCATCGTGAGATCTGATTGGCTGTCAGCACTTCATCCTGGAATTGCTGGCAGCCATCTTGAGACCAATATACATGATAGTACCCCATTGAAATGCCTTGTAGTGAATCAAAGATTTTGAGGGTTACCAAAAGGAGAACTATTAAGGGTGATAACAGACTTTAGTTACATTAGAATTCATTTGTTGATGGTACCATACTAATTTCAGGAATTGTGGTGTGTTCTAAGGTGATTTTACCCTGTGAAAAACCTTCTGCTGGGATATCATGAATCATGTTTGAGAAAAACTATTTTCACATGCTTGTCCCATACAGTTTTGGAAGGTGCTCCAGAAGCTAAAATGAGAGCATATTTTCTGTAAATTCACATTATCTTTCTCAGTCATGTGAGAATGAAGTCTGACATTCTCAGTAAAACATGTACATCCAACAAGGGCAGAGACTGTCAGTTGATTCCTTTGTGTTCTACTGCAGCTTCCCAGAGTGTTCTAAAGAACAACTAGAGTGCTAACAGCCTTACTTATGACAAAAGTATGGCACACCTGAAGCCATCTTGATTGGAATAAACTGGTAACACTTAAAACATTTAATTTAAAAAGGAACAAAATGATGGGGTTCATTTTGTCATAGAAATTATGGTTAGTGCTATAGAAAGAAAAATTAGGACATGTTTCAAGTGAGATCTCAAATATCTTCCTGTTATATTTCAACAGGAGCAGCCTGTCAGTTGATGCCTTTGTGTTCTACTGCAGCTTCCCAGAGTGTTCTAAAGAACAACTAGAGTGCTAACAGCCTTACTTATGACAAAAGTATGGCACACCTGAAGCCATCTTGATTGGAATAAACTGGTAACACTTAAAACATTTAATTTAAAAAGGAACAAAATGATGGGGTTAATTTTGTCATAAAAATTATGGGTAGTGCTGTAGAAAGAAAAATTAGGACATGTTTCAAGTGTGATCTCAAATATCTTCCTGTTATATTTCAACAGGAGCAGCCTGCCAGTTGATGCATTTGTGTTCTACTGCAGCTTCCCAGAGTGTTCTAAAGAACAACTAGAGGGCTAACAGCCTTACTTATGACAAAAGTATGGCACACCGGAAGCCATCTTGATTGGAATAAACCGTTAATACTTAAAACATTTAATTTAAAAAGGAACAAAATGAGGGGGTTCTTTTTTAAATAGAAATTATGGTTAGTGATGCAGAAAGAAAAATGAGGGCATGTTTTAAGTGAGATCTCAAATCCTCTTCTATTTCATTAGAAAATTCTGACATGCAGACTGAAACAATCACTTTCAATACCAGCAGCAGACTTCCAGTTAACTCCCTGGTGAGCAGTAGCTTTAGTACAGTGATCTAATGAGCAACTAGAGTGCTAACATTCTGAATTTATGGCAAATGTGAGACACATCTGAATGCCTTCTTGATGGAATCAAAGTAAAAAAACGGAAAGCATTTCCTACTGAGGAGACTGCAGTAAATGAGGAAATTAGGAAACTTCATAACAAAGAAGTCTTCCAAGATGGCCACCAGAGAAAAAAGAGCCCAAATGTAGCACAAATATTACCCAGATGTAGCCCACATATAGCCCAATGACAAAAGTGTGCAAAACACTTTTTATTTTTAGTTTTTTTGCAGTTTTATGTAGTGCAGACTGGTCAGGTATTGGAGCGTTGCATCTTAAAACATGACCCCCTACACTACAAAAACACTACTGCACTACTCTAAACCCTAAAACACTACCCCAGCACGACTCCCTACACTACACAAGCACCACTGCACTATCCTAAACCCTAAAACACTACCCCCAGCAAGACCCCCTACACTACACAAACACCACTGCACTACCCTAAACCCTAAAACACTACCCCCAGCACGATCCCCTACACTACCCAAACACCACTGCACTACCCTAAAACATGACCCCCTACACTACACAAACACCACTGCACTACCCTAAACCCTAAAACACTACCCCCAGCACGACCCCCTACACTACACAAGCACCACTGCACTACCCTAAACCCTAAAACACTACCCCCAGAACGACCCCTACACAGCCCGAACACCACTGCACTGCCCTAAACCTTGAAACACCAGCCCCTGCACGACCCCCACACTGTTCGAACACCACTGCACTGCCCTAAACCCTGAAACACCACCCCCAGCACGACCCCCTACACTGCCCGAACACCACTGCACTGCCCTAAACCCTGACACACCACCCCCTTCACGACCCCCTACACTGCCCGAACACCACTGCACTGCCCTAAACCCTGAAACACCACCCCCAGCACGGCCCCCCACACTGCCCAAACACCACTGCACTGCCCTAAACCCTGAAACACTATCCCCAGCAAGACCCCCTACACTGCCCAAACACCACTCCACTGCCCTAAACCCTGAAACATCACCCCCAGCAAGACCCGCTACACTGCCCGAACACCACTGCCCTAAACCCTGAAACACCACCCCCAGCACGACCCCCTACACTGCCCGAACAACACTGCACTGCCCTAAACCCTGAAACACCACCCCCAGCACGACCCCCTACACTGCACGAACACCACTGTTCTGCCCAAAACCCTGAAACACCAGCCCCAGCACGACCCCCTACACTGCCAAAACACCACTGCACTGCCCTAAACCCTGAAACACCAGCCCCAGCACGACCCCCTACACTGCCCGAACACCACTGCACTACCCTAAACCCAGAAACACCACCCCCAGCACAACCCTCTACACTGCCTGAGCACCACTGCACTGCCCTAAACCCTGAAACACCAGCCCCAGCATGACCCCCTACACTGCCCGAACACCACTGCACTGCCCTAAACCCTGAAACACCAGCCCCAGCACGACCACCTACACTGCACGAACACCACTGCACTGCCCTAAACCCTGAAACACCAGCCCCAGCATGACCCCCTACACTGCCCGAACACCACTGCACTGCCCTAAACTGTGAAACACTAGCCCCAGCACGACCCCCTACACTGCCAGAACACCATTGCACTGCCCTAAACCCTGAAACACTACCCCCAGCAAGACCCCTACACTGCCCGAACACCACTGCACTGCCCTAAACCCTGAAACATCACCCCCAGCAAGACCCCCTACACTGCCCGAACACCACTGCCCTAAACCCTGAAACACCACCCCCAGCAAGACCCCCTACACTGCCCGAACACCACTGCACTACCCTAAACCCTACAACACTACCCCCAGCATGACCCCCTACACTACACAAGCACCACTGCACTACCCTAAACCCTAAAACACTACCCCCAGAACGACCCCCTACACTGCCCGAACACCACTGCACTGCCCTAAACCTTGAAACACCAGCCCCTGCACGACCCCCTACACTGTTCGAACACCACTGCACTGCCCTAAACCCTGAAACACCACCCCCAGCACGACCCCCTACACTGCCGAACACCACTGCACTGCCCTAAACCCTGAAACACCACCCCCTTCACGACCCCCTACACTGCCCGAACACCACTGCACTGCCCTAAACCCTGAAACACCACCCCCAGCACGGCCCCCTACACTGCCCAAACACCACTGCACTGCCCTAAACCCTGAAACACTATCCCCAGCAAGAACCCCTACACTGCCCAAACACCACTCCACTGCCCTAAACCCTGAAACATCACCCCCAGCAAGACCCCTACACTGCCCGAACACCACTGCCCTAAACCCTGAAACACCACCCCCAGCACGACCCCCTACACTGCCAGAACACCACTGCACTGCCCTAAACCCTGAAACACCACCCCCAGCACGACCCCCTACACTGCCCGAACACCACTGCTCTGCCCAAAACCCTGAAACACAAGCCCCAGCACGACCCCTACACTGCCCAAACACCACTGCACTGCCCTAAACCCTGAAACACCAGCCCCAGCACGACCCCCTACACTGCCCGAACACCACTGCACTACCCTAAACCCATAAACACCACCCCCAGCATGACCCCCTACACTGCCTGAGCACCACTGCACTAAACCCTGAAACACCAGCCCCAGCATGACCCCTATACTGCCCGAACACCACTGCACTGCCCTAAACCCTGAAACACCAGCCCCAGCACGACCACCTACACTGCACGAACACCACTGCACTGCCCTAAACCCTGAAACACCAGCCCCAGCATGACCCCCTACACTGCCCGAACACCACTGCACTGCCCTAAACCGTGAAACACTAGCCCCAGCACGACCCCCTACACTGCCAGAACACCATTGCACTGCCCTAAACCCTGAAACACCAGCCTCAGCACAACCCCCTACACTGCCCGAACACCACTGCACTGCCCTAAACCCTGAAACACAACCCCGTGCACGACCCCCTACACTGCCCGAACACCACTGCACTGCCCTAAACCCTGAAACACCACCCCCAGCACGACACCCTACACTGCACAAACACCCCTGCACTGCCCTAAACCCTGAAGCACTACCCCCAGCAAGACCCCCTACACTGCCCAAACACCACTGCACTGCCCTAAACCCTGAAACATCACCCCCAGCAAGACCCCCTACACTGCCCGAACACCACTGCCCTAAACCCTGAAACACCACCCCCAGCAAGACCCCCTACACTGCCCGAACACCACTGCACTACCCTAAACCCTACAACACTACCCCCAGCACGACCCCCTACACTACACAAGCACCACTGCACTACCCTAAACCCTAAAACACTACCCCCAGAACGACCCCCTACATTGCCCGAACACCACTGCACTGCCCTAAACCTTGAAACACCAGCCCCTGCACGACCCCCTACACTGTTCGAACACCACTGCACTGCCCTAAACCCTGAAACACCACCCCCAGCACGACCCCCTACACTGCCGAACACCACTGCACTGCCCTAAACCCTGAAACACCACCCCCTTCATGACCCCCTACACTGCCCGAACACCACTGCACTGCCCTAAACCCTGAAACACCACCCCCAGCACGGCCCCCTACACTGCCTAAACACCACTGCACTGCCCTAAACCCTGAAACACTATCCCCAGCAAGACCCCCTACACTGCCCAAACACCACTCCACTGCCCTAAACCCTGAAACACCATCCCCAGCAAGACCCCCTACACTGCCCAAACACCACTCCACTGCCCTAAACCCTGAAACATCACCCCCAGCAAGACCCCCTACACTGCCCGAATACCACTGCCCTAAACCCTGAAACACCACCCCCAGCACGACCCACTACACTGCCCGAACACCACTGCACTGCCCTAAACCCTGAAACACCACCCCCAGCACGACCCCCTACACTGCCCGAACACCACTGCTCTGCCCAAAACCCTGAAACACAAGCCCCAGCACGACCCCCTACACTGCCCGAACACCACTGCACTGCCCTAAACCCTGAAACACCAGCCCCAGCACGACCCCCTACACTGCCTGAACACCACTGCACTACCCTAAACCCATAAACACCACCCCCAGCACGACCCCCTACACTGCCTGAGCACCACTGCACTGCCCTAAACCCTGAAACACCAGCCCCAGCATAACCCCCTACACTGCCCGAACACCACTGCACTGCCCTAAACCCTGAAACACCAGCCCCAGCACGACCACCTACACTGCACGAACACCACTGCACTGCCCTAAACCCTGAAACATCAGCCCCAGCATGACCCCCTACACTGCCCGAACACCACTGCACTGCCCTAAACCGTGAAACACTAGCCCCAGCACGACCCCCTACACTGCCAGAACACCATTGCACTGCCCTAAACCCTGAAACACCAGCCCCAGCACAACCCCCTTCACTGCCAGAACACCACTGCACTGCCCTAAACCCTGAAACACCACCCCGAGCACGACCCCCTACACTGCCCGAACACCACTGCTCTGCCCTAAACCCTGAAACACCACCCCCAGCACGACACCCTACACTGCCCGAACACCACTGCACTGCCCTAAACCCTGAAACATCACCCCCAGCAAGACCCCCTACACGGCCCGAACACCACTGCCCTAAACCCTGAAACACCACCCCCAGCAAGACCCCCTACACTGCCCGAATACCACTGCACTGCCCTAAACCCTGAAACACCAGCCCCAGCACGACCCCCTACATTGCCCGAACACCACTGCACTGCCCTAAACCCTGAAACACCACCCCCTGCATGACCCACTACACTGCCCGAACACCACTGCACTGCCCTAAACCCTGAAACACCATTCCCCCTGCACGACCCCCTACTCTGCCCGAACACTACTGCACTGGCCTAAACCCTGAAACACCATCCCCAGCACGACCCCCTACACTGCACGAACACCCCTGCACTGCCCTAAACCCTGAAACACTACGCCCAGCAAGACCCCCTATACTGCCCGAACACCACTGCACTGCTCTAAACCCTGAAACATCACCCCCAGCAAGACCCCCTACACTGCCCGAACACCACTGCCCTAAACCCTGAAACACCACCCCCAGCAAGACCCCCTACACTGCCCGAACACCACTGCACTGCCCTAAACCCTGAAACACCAGCCCCAGCACGACCCCCTACATTGCCCGAACACCACTGCACTGCCCTAAACCCTGAAACACCACCCCTTGCATGACCCACTACACTGCCCGAACACCACTGCACTGCCCTAAACCCTGAAACACCACCCCCAGCACGACCCCTACACTGCCCGAACACCATTGCACTGCCCTAAACCCTGAAACACCATCCCCTGCACGACCCCCTACACTGCCCGAACACTACTGCACTGCCCTAAACCCTGAAACACCGCCCCCAGCATGACCCCCTACACTGCACGAACACTACTGCACTGCCCTAAACCTTGAAACACCAGCCCCAGCAAGACCCCCTACACTGCCCGAACACCACTGCACTGCCCTAAACCCTGAAACACCACCCCCAGCAAGACCCCCTACACTGCCCGAACACCACTGCCCTAAACCCTGAAACACCACCCCCAGCAAGACCCCCTACACTGCCCGAACAACACTGCAGTGCCCTAAACCCTAAAACACCACCCCCAGCACGACCCCTACACTGCCCGAACACCACTGCTCTGCCCAAAACCCTTGAAACACCAGCCCCAGCACGACCCCCTACACTGCCCGAACACCACTGCACTGCCCTAAACCCTGAAACACCACCCCCAGCACGACCCCCTACACTGCCCGAACACCACTGCACTGCCCTAAACCCTGAAACACCACCCCCAGCACGGCCCCCTACACTGCCCAAACTCCACTGCACTGCCCTAAACCCTGAAACACTATCCCCAACAAGACCCCTACACTGCCCAAACACCACTCCACTGCCCTAAACCCTGAAACATCACCCCCAGCAAGACCCCCTACACTGCCCGAACACCACTGCCCTAAACCCTGAAACACCACCCCCAGCACGACCCCCTACACTGCCCGAACACCACTGCACTGCCCTAAACCCTGAAACACCAACCCCAGCACGACCCCCTACACTGCCCGAACACCACTGCTCTGCCCAAAACCCTGAAACACAAGCCCCAGCACGACCCCCTACACTGCCCGAACACCACTGCACTGCCCTAAACCCTGAAACACCAGCCCCAGCACGACCCCCTACACTGCCCGAACACCACTGCACTACCCTAAACACCACCCCCAGCACGACCCCCTACACTGCCTGAGCACCACTGCACTGCCCTAAACCCTGAAACACCAGCCCCAGCATGACCCCCTACACTGCCCAAACACCACTGCACTGCCCTAAACCCTGAAACACCAGCCCCAGCACGACCACCTACACTGCACGAACACCACTGCACTGCCCTAAACCCTGAAACACCAGCCCCAGCATGACACCCTACACTGCCCGAACACCACTGCACTGCCCTAAACCGTGAAACACTAGCCCCAGCACGACCCCCTACACTGCCCGAACACCACTGCACTGCCCTAAACCCTGAAACACCACCCCGTGCACGACCCCCTACACTGCCCGAACACCACTGCACTGCCCTAAACCCTGAAACACCACCCCCAGCACGACACCCTACACTGCACGAACACCCCTGCACTGCCCTAAACCCTGAAACACTACCCCCAGCAAGACCCCCTACACTGCCCGAACACCACTGCACTGCCCTAAACCCTGAAACATCACCCCCAGCAAGACCCCCTACACTGCCCGAACACCACTGCCCTAAACCCTGAAACACCACCCCCAGCAAGACCCCCTACACTGCCCGAACACCACTGCACTACCCTAAACCCTACAACACTACCCCCAGCACGACCCCCTACACTACACAAGCACCACTGCACTACCCTAATCCCTAAAACACTACCCCCAGAACGACCCCCTACATTGCCCGAACACCACTGCACTGCCCTAAACCTTGAAACACCAGCCCCTGCACGACCCCCTACACTGTTCGAACACCACTGCACTGCCCTAAACCCTGAAACACCACCCCCAGCACGACCCCCTACACTGCCGAACACCACTGCACTGCCCTAAACCCTGAAACACCACCCCTTCACGACCCCCTACACTGCCCGAACACCACTGCACTGCCCTAAACCCTGAAACACCAGCCCCAGCACAACCCCCTACACTGCCCGAACACCACTGCACTGCCCTAAACCCTGAAACACCACCCCCAGCACGACCCCCTACACTGCCGAACACCATTGCACTGCCCTAAACCCTGAAACACCACCCCCTTCACGACCCCCTACACTGCCCGAACACCACTGCACTGCCCTAAACCCTGAAAGACCACCCCCAGCAAGACCCCCTACACTGCCCGAATACCACTGCCCTAAACCCTTAAACACCACCCCCAGCACGACCCACTACACTGCCCGAACACCACTGCACTGCCCTAAACCCTGAAACACCACCCCCAGCATGACCCCCTACACTGCCCGAACACCACTGCTCTGCCCAAAACCCTGAAACACAAGCCCCAGCACGACCCCCTACACTGCCCGAACACCACTACACTGCCCTAAACCCTGAAACACCAGCCCCAGCACGACCCCCTACACTGCCTGAACACCACTGCACTACCCTAAACCCATAAACACCACCCCCAGCACGACCCCCTACACTGCCTGAGCACCACTGCACTGCCCTAAACCCTGAAACACCAGCCCCAGCATGACCCCCTACACTGCCCGAACACCACTGCACTGCCCTAAACCCTGAAACACCAGCCCCAGCACGACTACCTACACTGCACGAACACCACTGCACTGCCCTAAAGCCTGAAACACCAGCCCCAGCATGACCCCCTACACTGCCCGAACACCACTGCACTGCCCTAAACCGTGAAACACTAGCCCCAGCACGACCCCCTACACTGCCAGAACACCATTGCACTGCCCTAAACCCTGAAACACCAGCCCCAGCACAACCCCCTACACTGCCCGAACACCACTGCACTGCCCTAAACCCTGAAACACCACCCCGTGCACGACCCCCTACACTGCCCGAACACCACTGCACTGCCCTAAACCCTGAAACACCACCCCCAGCACGACACCCTACACTGCCCGAACACCACTGCACTGCCCTAAACCCTGAAACATCACCCCCAGCAAGACCCCCTACACTGCCCGAAAACCACTGCCCTAAACCCTGAAACACCACCCCCAGCAAGACCCCCTACACTGCCCGAATACTACTGCACTGCCCTAAACCCTGAAACACCAGCCCCATCACGACCCCCTACATTGCCCGAACACCACTGCACTGCCCTAAACCCTGAAACACCACCCCCTGAATGACCCACTACACTGCCCGAACACCACTGCACTGCCCTAAACCCTGAAACACCATTCCCCCTGCACGACCCCCTACTCTGCCCGAACACTACTGCACTGGCCTAAACCCTGAAACACCATCCCCAGCACGACCCCCTACACTGCACGAACACCCCTGCACTGCCCTAAACCCTGAAACACTACGCCCAGCAAGACCCCCTACACTGCCCGAACACCACTGCACTGCCCTAAACCCTGAAACATCACCCCCAGCAAGACCCCCTACACTGCCCGAACACCACTGCCCTAAACCCTGAAACACCACCCCCAGCAAGACCCCCTACACTGCCCGAACACCACTGCACTGCCCTAAACCCTGAAACACCAGCCCCAGCACGACCCCCTACATTGCCTGAACACCACTGCACTGCCCTAAACCCTGAAACACCACCCCTTGCATGACCCACTACACTGCCCCAACACCACTGCACTGCCCTAAACCCTGAAACACCTCCCCCAGCACGACCCCCTACACTGCCTGAACACCATTGCACTGCCCTAAACCCTGAAACACCATCCCCTGCACGACCCCCTACACTGCCCGAACACTACTGCACTGCCCTAAACCCTGAAACACCGCCCCCAGCATGTCCCCTACACTGCACGAACACTACTGCACTGCCCTAAACCTTGAAACACCAGCCCCAGCAAGACCCCCTACACTGCCCGAACACCACTGCACTGCCCTAAACCCTGAAACATCACCCCCAGCAAGACCCCCTACACTGCCCGAACACCAATGCCCTAAACCCTGAAACACCACCCCCAGCAAGACCCCCTACACTGCCCGAACAACACTGCAGTGCCCTAAACCCTAAAACACCACCCCCAGCACGACCCACTACACTGCCCGAACACCACTGCTCTGCCCAAAACCCTGAAACACCAGCCCCAGCAAGACCCCCTACACTGCCCGAACACCACTGCACTGCCCTAAACCCTGAAACACCACCCCCAGCAAGACCCCCTACACTGCCCGAACACCACTGCGCTGCCCTAAACGCTGAAACATCAGCCCCAGCAAGACCCCCTACACTGCGTGAACACCATTGCACTGCCCTAAACCCTGAAACACCACCCCCAGCAAGACCCCCTACACTGCCCGAACACCACTGCACTAAACCCGGAAACACCAGCCCCAGCAAGACCACCTACACTGCCCGAACACCACTGCCCTGCCCAAAACCCTGAAACACCACCCCCAGCACGACACTCTACACTGCCCGAACACCACTGCACTGCCCTAAACCCTGATACACCACCCCCCTGCACGACCCCCTACACTGCCCGAACACCACTGCACTGCCCTAAACCCTAAAACTCTACCCCCAGCATGACCCCCTCGACTGCCCGAACACCACTGCACTGCCCTAAACCCTGACTCACCACCCCCTGCACGACCCCTACACTGCCCGAACACCACTACACTGCCCTAAACCCAGAAACACCACCCCCAGCACGACGCCCCTACACTGCCCAAACACCACTGCACTGCCCTAAACCCTGAAACACCACCCCCAGCGCGACCCCCTACACTGCCCGAACACCACTGCACTGCCCTAAACCCTGAAACACCAGCCCCTGCACGACCCCCTACACTGCCCGAACACCACTGCACTGCCCTAATCCCTGAAACACCACCCCCAGCACGACCCCCTGCACTGCCTGAACACCACTGCCCTAAACCCTGAAACACCACACCCAGCAAGACCCCCTACACTGCCCGAATACCACTGCACTGCCCTAAACCCTGAAACACCACCCCCAGCACGACCCCCTACACTGACCGAACACCACTGCACTGCCCTAAACCCTGAAACACCAGCCCCTGCACGACCCCCTACACTGCCCGAACACCACTGCACTGCCCTAAACCCTGAAACACCACCCCCAGCACGACCCCCTACACTGCCCGAACACCACTGCTCTGCCCAAAACACTGAAACACCAGCCCCAGCATGACCCCCTACACTGCCCGAAAACCACTGCACTGCCCTAAACCCTGAAACACCAGCCCCAGCACGACCACCTACACTGCACGAACACCACTGCACTGCCCTAAACCCTGAAACACCAGCCCCAGCATGACCCCCTACACTGCCCGAACACCACTCCACTGCCCTAAACCCTGAAACACCAGCCCCAGCACGACCACCTACACTGCACGAACACCACTGCACTGCCCTAAACCCTGAAACACCAGCCCCAGCATGACCCCCTACACTGCCCGAACACCACTGCACTGCCCTAAACCGTGAAACACTAGCCCCAGCACGACCCCCTACACTGCCCGAACACCACTGCACTGCCCTAAACCCTGAAACACCACCCCGTGCACGACCCCCTACACTGCCCGAACACCACTGCACTGCCCTAAACCCTGAAACACCACCCCCAGCACGACACCCTACACTGCACGAACACCCCTGCACTGCCCTAAACCCTGAAACACTACCCCCAGCAAGACCCCCTACACTGCCCGAACACCACTGCACTGCCCTAAACCCTGAAACATCACCCCCAGCAAGACCCCCTACACTGCCCGAACACCACTGCCCTAAACCCTGAAACACCACCCCCAGCAAGACCCCCTACACTGCCCGAACACCACTGCACTACCCTAAACCCTACAACACTACCCCCAGCACGACCCCCTACACTACACAAGCACCACTGCACTACCCTAATCCCTAAAACACTACCCCCAGAACGACCCCCTACATTGCCCGAACACCACTGCACTGCCCTAAACCTTGAAACACCAGCCCCTGCACGACCCCCTACACTGTTCGAACACCACTGCACTGCCCTAAACCCTGAAACACCACCCCCAGCACGACCCCCTACACTGCCGAACACCACTGCACTGCCCTAAACCCTGAAACACCACCCCCTTCACGACCCCCTACACTGCCCGAACACCACTGCACTGCCCTAAACCCTGAAACACCAGCCCCAGCACAACCCCCTACACTGCCCGAACACCACTGCACTGCCCTAAACCCTGAAACACCACCCCCAGCACGACCCCCTACACTGCCGAACACCATTGCACTGCCCTAAACCCTGAAACACCACCCCTTCACGACCCCCTACACTGCCCGAACACCACTGCACTGCCCTAAACCCTGAAAGACCACCCCCAGCAAGACCCCCTACACTGCCCGAATACCACTGCCCTAAACCCTTAAACACCACCCCCAGCACGACCCACTACACTGCCCGAACACCACTGCACTGCCCTAAACCCTGAAACACCACCCCCAGCATGACCCCCTACACTGCCCGAACACCACTGCTCTGCCCAAAACCCTGAAACACAAGCCCCAGCACGACCCCCTACACTGCCCGAACACCACTACACTGCCCTAAACCCTGAAACACCAGCCCCAGCACGACCCCCTACACTGCCTGAACACCACTGCACTACCCTAAACCCATAAACACCACCCCCAGCACGACCCCCTACACTGCCTGAGCACCACTGCACTGCCCTAAACCCTGAAACACCAGCCCCAGCATGACCCCCTACACTGCCCGAACACCACTGCACTGCCCTAAACCCTGAAACACCAGCCCCAGCACGACTACCTACACTGCACGAACACCACTGCACTGCCCTAAAGCCTGAAACACCAGCCCCAGCATGACCCCCTACACTGCCCGAACACCACTGCACTGCCCTAAACCGTGAAACACTAGCCCCAGCACGACCCCCTACACTGCCAGAACACCATTGCACTGCCCTAAACCCTGAAACACCAGCCCCAGCACAACCCCCTACACTGCCCGAACACCACTGCACTGCCCTAAACCCTGAAACACCACCCCGTGCACGACCCCCTACACTGCCCGAACACCACTGCACTGCCCTAAACCCTGAAACACCACCCCCAGCACGACACCCTACACTGCCCGAACACCACTGCACTGCCCTAAACCCTGAAACATCACCCCCAGCAAGACCCCCTACACTGCCCGAAAACCACTGCCCTAAACCCTGAAACACCACCCCCAGCAAGACCCCCTACACTGCCCGAATACTACTGCACTGCCCTAAACCCTGAAACACCAGCCCCATCACGACCCCCTACATTGCCCGAACACCACTGCACTGCCCTAAACCCTGAAACACCACCCCCTGAATGACCCACTACACTGCCCGAACACCACTGCACTGCCCTAAACCCTGAAACACCATTCCCCCTGCACGACCCCCTACTCTGCCCGAACACTACTGCACTGGCCTAAACCCTGAAACACCATCCCCAGCACGACCCCCTACACTGCACGAACACCCCTGCACTGCCCTAAACCCTGAAACACTACGCCCAGCAAGACCCCCTACACTGCCCGAACACCACTGCACTGCCCTAAACCCTGAAACATCACCCCCAGCAAGACCCCCTACACTGCCCGAACACCACTGCCCTAAACCCTGAAACACCACCCCCAGCAAGACCCCCTACACTGCCCGAACACCACTGCACTGCCCTAAACCCTGAAACACCAGCCCCAGCACGACCCCCTACATTGCCTGAACACCACTGCACTGCCCTAAACCCTGAAACACCACCCCTTGCATGACCCACTACACTGCCCCAACACCACTGCACTGCCCTAAACCCTGAAACACCTCCCCCAGCACGACCCCCTACACTGCCTGAACACCATTGCACTGCCCTAAACCCTGAAACACCATCCCCTGCACGACCCCCTACACTGCCCGAACACTACTGCACTGCCCTAAACCCTGAAACACCGCCCCCAGCATGTCCCCTACACTGCACGAACACTACTGCACTGCCCTAAACCTTGAAACACCAGCCCCAGCAAGACCCCCTACACTGCCCGAACACCACTGCACTGCCCTAAACCCTGAAACATCACCCCCAGCAAGACCCCCTACACTGCCTGAACACCAATGCCCTAAACCCTGAAACACCACCCCCAGCAAGACCCCCTACACTGCCCGAACAACACTGCAGTGCCCTAAACCCTAAAACACCACCCCCAGCACGACCCACTACACTGCCCGAACACCACTGCTCTGCCCAAAACCCTGAAACACCAGCCCCAGCAAGACCCCCTACACTGCCCGAACACCACTGCACTGCCCTAAACCCTGAAACACCACCCCCAGCAAGACCCCCTACACTGCCCGAACACCACTGCGCTGCCCTAAACGCTGAAACATCAGCCCCAGCAAGACCCCCTACACTGCGTGAACACCATTGCACTGCCCTAAACCCTGAAACACCACCCCCAGCAAGACCCCCTACACTGCCCGAACACCACTGCACTAAACCCGGAAACACCAGCCCCAGCAAGACCACCTACACTGCCCGAACACCACTGCCCTGCCCAAAACCCTGAAACACCACCCCCAGCACGACACTCTACACTGCCCGAACACCACTGCACTGCCCTAAACCCTGATACACCACCCCCCTGCACGACCCCCTACACTGCCCGAACACCACTGCACTGCCCTAAACCCTAAAACTCTACCCCCAGCATGACCCCCTCGACTGCCCGAACACCACTGCACTGCCCTAAACCCTGACTCACCACCCCCCTGCACGACCCCCTACACTGCCCGAACACCACTACACTGCCCTAAACCCAGAAACACCACCCCCAGCACGACGCCCTACACTGCCCAAACACCACTGCACTGCCCTAAACCCTGAAACACCACCCCCAGCGCGACCCCCTACACTGCCCGAACACCACTGCACTGCCCTAAACCCTGAAACACCACCCCCAGCACGACCCCCTACACTGCCTGAACACCACTGCCCTAAACCCTGAAACACCACACCCAGCAAGACCCCCTACACTGCCCGAATACCACTGCACTGCCCTAAACCCTGAAACACCACCCCCAGCACGACCCCCTACACTGACCGAACACCACTGCACTGCCCTAAACCCTGAAACACCAGCCCCTGCACGACCCCCTACACTGCCCGAACACCACTGCACTGCCCTAAACCCTGAAACACCACCCCCAGCACGACCCCCTACACTGCCCGAACACCACTGCTCTGCCCAAAACACTGAAACACCAGCCCCAGCATGACCCCCTACACTGCCCGAAAACCACTGCACTGCCCTAAACCCTGAAACACCAGCCCCAGCACGACCACCTACACTGCACGAACACCACTGCACTGCCCTAAACCCTGAAACACCAGCCCCAGCATGACCCCCTACACTGCCCGAACACCACTGCACTGCCCTAAACCGTGAAACACTAGCCCCAGCACGACCCCCTACACTGCCAGAACACCATTGCACTGCCCTAAACCCTGAAACACCAGCCCCAGCACAACCCCCTACACTGCCCGAACACCACTGCACTGCCCTAAACCCTGAAACACCACCCAGTGCGCGACCCCCTACACTGCCCGAACACCACTGCACTGCCCTAAACCCTGAAACACCACCCCCAGCACGACACCCTACACTGCCCGAACACCACTGCACTGCCCTAAACCCTGAAACATCACCCCCAGCAAGACCCCCTACACTGCCCGAACACCACTGCCCTAAACCCTGAAACACCACCCCCAGCAAGACCCCCTACACTGCCCGAATACCACTGCACTGCCCTAAACCCTGAAACACCAGCCCCAGCACGACCCCCTACATTGCCCGAACACCACTGCACTGCCCTAAACCCTGAAACACCACCCCCTGCATGACCCACTACACTGCCCGAACACCACTGCACTGCCCTAAACCCTGAAACACCATTCCCCCTGCACGACCCCCTACTCTGCCCGAACACTACTGCACTGGCCTAAACCCTGAAACACCATCCCCAGCACGACCCCCTACACTGCACGAACACCCCTGCACTGCCCTAAACCCTGAAACACTACGCCCAGCAAGACCCCCTACACTGCCTGAACACCACTGCACTGCCCTAAACCCTGAAACATCACCCCCAGCAAGACCCCCTACACTGCCCGAACACCACTGCCCTAAACCCTGAAACACCACCCCCAGCAAGACCCCCTACACTGCCCGAACACCACTGCACTGCCCTAAACCCTGAAACACCACCCCCAGCACGACCCCCTACACTGCCCGAACACCATTGCACTGCCCTAAACCCTGAAACACCATCCCCTGCACGACCCCCTACACTGCCCGAACACTACTGCACTGCCCTAAACCCTGAAACACCGCCCCCAGCATGACCCCCTACACTGCACGAACACTACTGCACGGCCCTAAACCTTGAAACATCAGCCCCAGCAAGACCCCCTACACTGCCCGAACACCACTGCACTGCCCTAAACCCTGAAACATCACCCCCAGCAAGACCCCCTACACTGCCCGAACACCAATGCCATAAACCCTGAAACACCACCCCCAGAAAGACCCACAACACTGCCCGAACAACACTGCAGTGCCCTAAACCCTAAAACACCACCCCCAGCACGACCCCCTACACTGCCCGAACACCACTGCTCTGCCCAAAACCCTGAAACACCAGCCCCAGCAAGACCCCCTACACTGCCCGAACACCACTGCACTGCCCTAAACCCTGAAACACCACCCCCAGCAAGACTCCCTACACTGCCCGAACACCACTGCGCTGCCCTAAACGCTGAAACATCAGCCCCAGCAAGACCCCCTACACTGCGTGAACACCATTGCACTGCCCTAAACCCTGAAACACCACCCCCCAGCACGGCCCCCTACCCTGCCCAAACACCACTGCACTGCCCTAAACCCTGAAACACTATCCCCAGCAAGACCCCCTACACTGCCCAAACACCACTCCACTGCCCTAAACCCTGAAACATCACCCCCAGCAAGACCCCTACACTGCCCGAACACCACTGCCCTAAACCCTGAAACACCACCCCCAGCACGACACCCTACACTGCCCGAACACCACTGCACTGCCCTAAACCCTGAAACACCACCCCCAGCACGACCCCCTACACTGCCCGAACACCACTGCTCTGCCCAAAACCCTGAAACACAAGCCCCAGCACGACCCCCTACACTTCCCGAACACCACTGCACTGCACTGCCCTAAACCCTGAAACACCAGCCCCAGCACGACCACCTACACTGCCCGAACACCACTGCACTACCCTAAACCCATAAACACCACCCCCAGCACGACCCCCTACACTGCCTGAGCACCACTGCACTGCCCTAAACCCTGAAACACCAGCCCCAGCATGACCCCTACACTGCCCGAACACCACTGCACTGCCCTAAACCCTGAAACACCAGCCCCAGCACGACCACCTACACTGCACGAACACCACTGCACTGCCCTAAACCCTGAAACACCAGCCCCAGCATGACCCCCTACACTGCCCGAACACCACTGCACTGCCCTAAACCGTGAAACACTAGCCCCAGCACGACCCCCTACACTGTCAGAACACCATTGCACTGCCCTAAACCCTGAAACACCAGCCCCAGCACAACCCCCTACACTGCCCGAACACCACTGCACTGCCCTAAACCTTGAAACACCAGCCCCTGCATGACCCCCTACACTGTTCGAACACCACTGCACTGCCCTAAACCCTGAAACACCACCCCCAGCACGACCCCCTACACTGCCGAACACCACTGCACTGCCCTAAACCCTGAAACACCACCCCCTTCACGACCCCCTACACTGCCCGAACACCACTGCACTGCCCTAAACCCTGAAACACCAGCCCCAGCACAACCCCCTACACTGCCCGAACACCACTGCACTGCCCTAAACCCTGAAACACCACCCCCAGCACGACCCCCTACACTGCCGAACACCACTGCACTGCCCTAAACCCTGAAACACCACCCCCTTCACGACCCCCTACACTGCCCGAACACCACTGCCCTAAACCCTGAAACACCACCCCCAGCAAGACCCCCTTCACTGCCCGAACACCACTGCACTGCCCTAAACCCTGAAACACCAGCCCCAGCACGACCCCCTACATTGCCTGAACACCACTGCACTGCCCTAAACCCTGAAACACCACCCCTTGCATGACCCACTACACTGCCCGAACACCACTGCACTGCCCTAAACCCTGAAACACCCCCCCAGCACAACCCCCTACACTACCCGAACACCATTGCACTGCCCTAAACCCTGAAACACCATCCCCTGCACGACCCCCTACACTGCCCGAACACTACTGCACTGCCCTAAACCCTGAAACACCGCCCCCAGCATGACCCCCTACACTGCACGAACACTACTGCACTGCCCTAAACCTTGAAACACCAGCCCCAGCAAGACCCCCTACACTGCCCGAACACCACTGCACTGCCCTAAACCCTGAAACATCAACCCCAGCAAGACCCCCTACACTGCCCGAACACCAATGCCCTAAACCCTGAAACACCACCCCCAGCAAGACCCCCTACACTGCCCGAACAACACTGCAGTGCCCTAAACCCTAAAACACCACCCCCAAAACGACCCCCTACACTGCCCGAACACCACTGCTCTGCCCAAAACCCTGAAACACCAGCCCCAGTAAGACCCCCTACATTGCCCGACCACCACTGCACTGCCCTAAACCCTGAAACACCACCCCCAGCAAGACCCCTACACTGCCCGAACACCACTGCGCTGCCCTAAACGCTGAAACATCAGCCCCAGCAAGACCCCCTACACTGCGTGAACACCATTGCACTGCCCTAAACCCTGAAACACCACCCCCAGCACGACCCCCTACACTGCCCAAACACCACTGCACTGCCCTAAACCCTGAAACACTATCCCCAGCAAGACCCCCTACACTGCCCAAACACCACTCCACTGCCCTAAACCCTGAAACATCACCCCCAGCAAGACCCCCTACACTGCCCGAACACCACTGCCCTAAACCCTGAAACACCACCCCCAGCACGACCCCCTACACTGCCCGAACACCACTGCACTGCCCTAAACCCTGAAACACCACCACCAGCACGACCCCCTACATTGCACGAACACCACTGCTCTGCCCAAAACCCTGAAACACAAGCCCCAGCACGACCCCCTACACTGCCCGAACACCACTGCACTGCCCTAAACCCTGAAACACCAGCCCCAGCACGACCCCCTACACTGCCCGAACACCACTGCACTACCCTAAACCCATAAACACCACCCCCAGCACGACCCCCTACACTGCCTGAGCACCACTGCACTGCCCTAAACCCTGAAACACCAGCCCCAGCACGACCCCCTACACTGCCCGAACACCACTGCACTGCCCTAAACCCTGAAACACCAGCCCCAGCACGACCACCTACACTGCACGAACACCACTGCACTGCCCTAAACCCTGAAACACCAGCCCCAGCATGACCCCCTACACTGCCCGAACACCACTGCACTGCCCTAAACCGTGAAACACTAGCCCCAGCACGACCCCCTACACTGCCAGAACACCATTGCACTGCCCTAAACCCTGAAACACCAGCCCCAGCACAACCCCCTACACTGCCCGAACACCACTGCACTGCCCTAAACCCTGAAACACCACCCCGTGCACGACCCCCTACACTGCCCGAACACCACTGCACTGCCCTAAACCCTGAAACACCACCCCCAGCACGACACCCTACACTGCATGAACACCCCTGCACTGCCCTAAACCCTGAAACACTACCCCCAGCAAGACCCCCTACATTGCCCGAACACCACTGCACTGCCCTAAACACTGAAACATCACCCCAGCAAGACCCCCTACACTGCCCGAACACCACTGCCCTAAACCCTGAAACACCACCCCCAGCAAGACCCCCTACACTGCCCGAACACCACTGCACTACCCTAAACCCTACAACACTACCCCCAGCACGACCCCCTACACTACACAAGCACCACTGCACTACCCTAAACCCTAAAACACTACCCCCAGAACGACCCCCTACATTGCCCGAACACCACTGCACTGCCCTAAACCTTGAAACACCAGCCCCTGCACGACCCCCTACACTGTTCGAACACCACTGCACTGCCCTAAACCCTGAAACACCACCCCCAGCATGACCCCCTACACTGCCGAACACCACTGCACTGCCCTAAACCCTGAAACACCACCCCCTTCACGACCCCCTACACTGCCCGAACACCACTGCACTGCCCTAAACCCTGAAACACCAGCCCCAGCACAACCCCCTACACTGCCCGAACACCACTGCACTGCCCTAAACCCTGAAACACCACCCCCAGCACGACCCCCTACACTGCCGAACACCACTGCACTGCCCTAAACCCTGAAACACCACCCCCTTCACGACTCCCTACACTGCCCGAACACCACTGCACTGCCCTAAACCCTGAAACACCACCCCCAGCAAGACCCCCTACACTGCCCGAATACCACTGCCCTAAACCCTGAAACACCACCCCCAGCACGACCCACTACACTGCCCGAACACCACTGCACTGCCCTAAACCTTGAAACACCACCCCCAGCACGACCCCCTACACTGCCCGAACACCACTGCTCTGCCCAAAACCCTAAAACACAAGCCCCAGCACGACCCCCTACACTGCCCGTACACCACTGCACTGCCCTAAACCCTGAAACACCAGCCCCAGCACGACCCCCTACACTGCCCGAACACCACTGCACTACCCTAAACCCATAAACACCACCCCCAGCACGACCCCCTACACTGCCTGAGCACCACTGCACTGCCCTAAACCCTGAAACACCAGCCCCAGCACGACCACCTACACTGCACAAACACCACAGCACTGCCCTAAACCCTGAAACACCAGCCCCAGCATGACCCCCTACACTGCCCGAACACCACTGCACTGCCCTAAACCGTGAAACACTAGCCCCAGCACGACCCCCTACACTGCCAGAACACCATTGCACTGCCCTAAACCCTGAAACACCAGCCCCAGCACAACCCCCTACACTGCCCGAACACCACTGCACTGCCCTAAACCCTGAAACACCACCCCGTGCACGACCCCCTACACTGCCCGAACACCACTGCACTGCCCTAAACCCTGAAACACCACCCCCAGCACGACACCCTACACTGCCCGAACACCACTGCACTGCCCTAAACCCTGAAACATCACCCCCAGCAAGACCCCCTACACTGCCCGAACACCACTGCCCTAAACCCTGAAGCACCACCCCCAGCAAGACCCCCTACACTGCCCGAATACCACTGCACTGCCCTAAACCCTGAAACACCAGCCCCAGCACGACCCCCTACATTGCCCGAACACCACTGCACTGCCCTAAACCCTGAAACACCACCCCCTGCATGACCCACAACACTGCCCGAACACCACTGCACTGCCCTAAACCCTGAAACACCATTCCCCCTGCACGACCCCCTACTCTGCCCGAACACTACTGCACTGGCCTAAACCCTGAAACACCATCCCCAGCACGACCCCCTACACTGCACGAACACCCCTGCACTGCCCTAAACCCTGAAACACTACGCCCAGCAAGACCCCCTACACTGCCCGAACACCACTGCACTGCCCTAAAGCCTGAAACATCACCCCCAGCAAGACCCCCTACACTGCCCGAACACCACTGCCCTAAACCCTGAAACACCACCCCCAGCAAGACCCCCTACACTGCCCGAACACCACTGCACTGCCCTAAACCCTGAAACACCAGCCCCAGCACGACCCCCTACATTGCCTGAACACCACTGCACTGCCCTAAACCCTGAAACACCACCCCTTGCATGACCCACTACACTGCCCGAACACCACTGCACTGCCCTAAACCCTGAAACACCACCCCCAGCATGACCCCCTACACTGCCCGAACACCACTGCACTGCCCTAAACCCTGAAACACCAGCCCCAGCACGACCACCTACACTGCACAAACACCACAGCACTGCCCTAAACCCTGAAACACCAGCCCCAGCATGACCCCCTACACTGCCCGAACACCACTGCACTGCCCTAAACCGTGAAACACTAGCCCCAGCACGACCCCCTACACTGCCAGAACACCATTGCACTGCCCTAAACCCTGAAACACCAGCCCCAGCACAACCCCCTACACTGCCCGAACACCACTGCACTGCCCTAAACCCTGAAACACCACCCCGTGCACGACCCCCTACACTGCCCGAACACCACTGCACTGCCCTAAACCCTGAAACACCACCCCCAGCACGACACCCTACACTGCCCGAACACCACTGCACTGCCCTAAACCCTGAAACATCACCCCCAGCAAGACCCCCTACACTGCCCGAACACCACTGCCCTAAACCCTGAAGCACCACCCCCAGCAAGACCCCCTACACTGCCCGAATACCACTGAACTGCCCTAAACCCTGAAACACCAGCCCCAGCACGACCCCCTACATTGCCCGAACACCACTGCACTGCCCTAAACCCTGAAACACCACCCCTGCATGACCCACAACACTGCCCGAACACCACTGCACTGCCCTAAACCCTGAAACACCATTCCCCCTGCACGACCCCCTACTCTGCCCGAACACTACTGCACTGGCCTAAACCCTGAAACACCATCCCCAGCACGACCCCCTACACTGCACGAACACCCCTGCACTGCCCTAAACCCTGAAACACTACGCCCAGCAAGACCCCCTACACTGCCCGAACACCACTGCACTGCCCTAAAGCCTGAAACATCACCCCCAGCAAGACCCCCTACACTGCCCGAACACCACTGCCCTAAACCCTGAAACACCACCCCCAGCAAGACCCCCTACACTGCCCGAACACCACTGCACTGCCCTAAACCCTGAAACACCAGCCCCAGCACGACCCCCTACATTGCCTGAACACCACTGCACTGCCCTAAACCCTGAAACACCACCCCTTGCATGACCCACTACACTGCCTGAACACCACTGCACTGCCCTAAACCCTGAAACACCACCCCCAGCACGACCCCCTACACTGCCCGAACACCATTGCACTGCCCTAAACCCTGAAACACCATCCCCTGCACAACCCCCTACACTGCCCGAACACTACTGCACTGCCCTAAACCCTGAAACACGACCCCAGCAAGACCCCCTACACTGCCCGAACACCACTGCACTGCCCTAAACCCTGAAACATCACCCCCAGCAAGACCCCCTACACTGCCC